>JAMPIV010003435.1:0-77500 GCA_024509875.1 Oreohelix idahoensis | reverse complement strand
TCTCGATGTGTACCAGAGGATATTCTTGGTACCGGCATTTTTTATGCTTATGGGATATATGTGATTATCCGGCAGATGTATGTGTGTTGTTTATGACTGCAGTGGACGCAGTCCCTTTTGAGTATAATGGATAGTAATGGCCATATTAACAGTGTTGTTTATGACTGCAGTGGACGCAGTCCCTTTTGAGTATAATGGATAGTAATGGCCATATTAACAGTGTTGTTTATGACTGCAGTGGACGCAGTCCCTTTTGAGTATAATGGATAGTAATGGCCGTATTAACAGTGTTGTTTATGACTGCAGTGGACGCAGTCCCTTTTGAGTATAATGGATAGTAATGGCCATATTAACAGTGTTGTTTATGACTGCAGTGGACGCAGTCCCTTTTGAGTATAATGGATAGTAATGGCCATATTAACAGTGTTGTTTATGACTGCAGTGGACGCAGTCCCTTTTGAGTATAATGGATAGTAATGGCCATATTAACAGTGTTGTTTATGACTGCAGTGGACGCAGTCCCTTTTGAGTATAATGGATAGTAATGGCCATATTAACAGTGTTGTTTATGACTGCAGTGGACGCAGTCCCTTTTGAGTATAATGGATAGTAATGGCCGTATTAACAGTGTTGTTTATGACTGCAGTGGACGCAGTCCCTTTTGAGTATAATGGATAGTAATGGCCGTATTAACAGTGTTGTTTATGACTGCAGTGGACGCAGTCCCTTTTGAGTATAATGGATAGTGATGGTCGTATTAACAGTGATGTTTATGACTGCAGTGGACGCAGTCCCTGTTGGAGTATTGATGCTATTCGATGCAATGTAAACTGTCTCTCGTCTGTGTTGTGTCGTGAATAAAGTGTTCGAAACGTCACCAGTTGTTTAACATTCGATGACTTCTACGTGTGTTACGATGTGGTGAGTAACTGTACACACATATCTGAAAACAGTCTACACAGTGACAGAACACCAACAGTACTCATTGACATAAATAATAAAACAGCATATATATCATTGATGGCCGATATAACATTGTGAATATAAAGGAACACTATATAACATTTGGTGGTTTTCAGTCTCAACGGGAATTTACACCTATGAAATTCGCGTTAATAGCCCTGTGTGGGCGTGGCCAATTAAAATTAGACATTTAACATTGATTGCTGATGTTGATCGCATTTATCTACGTACTAGAACTTGGATTATTAATAACCATCTACAACTGCAGAAGGATTTCAAGTTCGCATTTACGGTTGTTCAACACGGGTGCTTCATGTACACGATTTGGCAGTTTCCAGTTCCAGTTGTCCTGTGCGGTGTACGAGCATAGACCATTCTGTATCCAGTACGTGAAGTGAGAGGGGTCAAGCTCCAGTGACTTTCTGCGGTGTATTGTTTTCATCAGCGGACTGTGTGATACCTACCGTTTTGTCGGGCAGAAAGTTCTGGATTATTTACAGTTGACAAGATAAGTGGGTTTTTGTTGTGAAAACTGTACCACTTTATGTCTGTCAAAAAGCCTTCCGAAATTGTGCATTATTGTCCTATTAAGTGTTTTATGTTGAACATTTTGTGTTTCATGTAGAATTATGAAGATAACATCCCAGTTTACCCAGGGCTTCATAAGGTTCTGTAGGAGTTAGTTTGTTTCAATTAAGCGATTATTCCGGTAAAAGGATACAAACATTGCCGTAGGTTAGGTCACTAGTTGTCTCTTGGGACAATTATTGTTTAGGTGTGACGTAACGTTTCATTGTTGTTATTGTTGTATTTTTCTTTGTTCCTTAGTTTATTGATTAATTTGTTTGTCGGTGTCTTTCTCTTTTCCCTATCTTTCATTTTTTATACACATTTTCGTTTATACACTGTGCTGTTTCTTGTCTTGTTAATATTTGCAGTTATCATTACATGCTATGTAACATTATTTGCTTTAGTTCCGCTGTACTGTTCAGTTGATTTCTGCAAACGTTTTTTCGTTTGTTTTCTTGTATCTTGTCTTTGTAACTGTTATTCTTTTTGTTTATATCATATGTTGGTTGTTTGTGATTTATTGGAGGACTTTATGCATATGTGATTAAGGCTATGTGATAATATTGACACACTTCATAGTGATATAAATTTATCTCTCATACTGATGTAACAAAAGTTCTATACGCAAGAACTTGTGGTATTATGGTATACAGAGATGGTTAGATATTTTCAATCTTATGAAGAAATATTTAGTTCGTAAGCTGGAAAAGGAATTATCTAAACTTTAAGGGACATAAACTGATAATAATTATAAGTGGTGAATATATATAGTGGAATTGGTGATTGAACCACTATGGATTCTGAGATAGATCCTGAGGATATGGATCCTATATTGCAATATATATTTGATGGAGGTAAATATTGTGAAAGATTGCGAGGCCCACAGCTGGAAGGATTTGTGATGGACCGTTTTTTGGTTGATGTGGCATGGGCCCTAAGGTTTTTTGCTGAGGATACATTTCATTCCGTTCCTCACTTAATGATGGCTAGGCATTTGGCGGATTTGGTGCATTACCTTCGGGTATTTTTGCACAAGAATACTGAGTCTAAACACGATTTTATGACGGAGGTGATACACGATATAATTCACAACGACATTCCTAACAATCACAAACAGGAGTTACAAGATGAGGGGTTAAAAGACATAATTTATAATGATATTCTTCATGACCAGAAAAAACATTTAGAAGAGGAGGAGCGTATGAAAGTCATCAAGCGAAGTGCACTACAGGAAAGGGAAAATTTCTTAGAAAATATTGCTAAAGAGAGCGAATTACAGGAAACAGTATCGAGACTTACAGATGATTTAAAGGAATCAAACACAGAACTTACTAAAGTGAAAGCAGCGTTAGATTCTGCATTGAGCAAAATCAAAGATTTGGAAATTCAAGTGGATTATAAATATGGAGAAGTTAGTAATCTCAAGCAGCAACTTCAGGAAAAGAAAGAGAGGTGTGGAAAATTAGAAGCTGAGACAATTGACCGTGATAGGTCTTATACAGAGACGCTTCTTGATTTATTGAGTAAAGTGAATTCTTGTATGGAAGAAGAGATGTATACTGTATTTCCGAATGAAGTTGAGGAGCTAATGAATAATGAGAATAATGAAGTTGAAACACAGCAACTAAAGGTAGATAAGGGAAATGATGAAGAAGAGACATTAGAAATGTTAATGGCTGAGAAGGAGAAAATGATTAAGGTCGAGAATTTACTGGTGGAGGAAAGTGACAAAAGGTTGACACTTGAGAATTTAAACAACAAATTGGGTGAAGAGATTTCACTTCAAAAGGTGGAGATCAGTGAATTAAGAAACAGGGTGAATAGATTGGTAGATATTATTTTAGACTGCAAAGTGTTGTCTCCTTTCAATGTTGACAGTGGTAGACAGAAAGTTGATTATCAACATGTCTTAAAGGCACCGAGTCAGCAACAGACACTCGGCGCAAACACTAACAGTAAACATAGTAGTCGAAAATCCCTGCGCGGAAAATACAATTTTTCACGCACCAGTGATGCTAATATTACTGATTCTTGGCGACATGCCAACAAAAGAAATTCTACTGGTACAGTCGGTACTGTAGATAACAAGAAAAACTGTGAGAAATTTCAAGGCAAAAATTATAATACCAACCATAAATCTACTAGTGGAAATTCCCATAAAGTCATAACTAATGACAAAGTTAGTCGTACTTGTGCCCGAAATAATACTAAGTGTGTTGGTAACCACAATGATTCTATTATTCCTATTCCTGATCAAGGTGTTAAGTATATCACCACAGAAAAGATTAGAAACAGTGTTGTTAGGAAAGATAATCCAGATCTCGAACAGTATCAAAGGAGTGTACAAAATTGTAATTCTTCTTTGCCAAGAAATCAAAGAAAGGCTAACAGATATCAAAATTCTGGTTCTAAGGATTTTAAAAATTCTAGTGGAAATAACTACTATAGAGATTATCGATCATATGATAATTTTTCTACAAGACAACAAGAGCCATCGGGCAGATATTTTTATCAAAAGAGAAATAATAATGCTTCCAATTATAATAGAAGATCGCATGCTAATTGTGCCCAACAAAAACCTAAGGTTATTATTAATAAAGGTAATAATAAGATTGGTAGTCTTTCTAATACTACTACTTGTTTTCGCTACCTTGGGTGTAAAACTTTATTTCAGCCTACAGCGACAACGCCCTTGACTGACTGTCAGCTTCTCCCTGAGCATTCCTTGTTGTTCACAAGCGGGGAAGGAAGGTTTATTGACAGCCATGAGGGGGCCGGAGATTCTCACAACCACGGGTGATGGTAAAAGTGGCATTAACTTTCGTCTTGCCACATTAAATTTTACAAGTAACTACAGTGAAAATTTTCATTTGTATTTTTTCACAGCGACGGCTTTGCGTTAAAGGTCAGCGCTCATGTGTCGCATGAGATGAGAAAAATGGATACTACCTTACGCCTTTGTGATTAATGAGGTGAAGTCAGACAGCTTGTAGAATCCATATTATACGGAGTTGCCCTTTCAAATTAATGGATGATTTCTACACCGAGTTTCTACACCGCGGAAATTGTTTATATTTAATTTTTTGGATAAAATATTACTGTATGAATAATGTATTATTGTATTGTATAGTATGGGGCATTATATGGCGTTGCATCAAATAATGTGTATGTTCATAATTATGCACTATTGCATGCCCATATCTTTTCCGTGTGACTGTGTTTTTGATTACGCGCCAGTGCATTGCATGCTATTTTTACTCTATGGTGATTTCGATAGACATGATGCACGTATTATGATTGGAATCTGGTGTAGCGTATCGGTCTGTAGTAACTTGTCTTATTGTTTGATGAATTAGTGGACTGTTGGTATTTACACTCCAGTCAATGTCCTTTGACCGATCTATGCCATTTGTGTTTGACCTTAGCGTTACGTTCAGAGGTTTGGAGTCATAGTGAAGATTCATTAAATATTAACGTGCTTTTGCAACAGTGATTGCTAGTACAATTTACTATGCATAATGAGTTTGCCAGCCCTATGCACAAACTCATTAGCTACGAGGGTTCCTAAGTATTTTTGTTCACTGAATTTAGACTTCTTTCTTGTATTTTGGATGTCATGTCTAATTAAGATATTAGCACATACAGAGATTGTGTTAATTAACTGTTATGTTCTGTAATGTAATTTTGGAACATAATTTGTATGTATCAGAGTTGATTATGTAATTTTAGAAACAGATTGTGAAACACTGATTTTTTTTTTTTTAGAGCATGATACTTATGAATTTATATAATTTGATCTTCTTACCAGTTAAAAATTCAACATTTTCATTCAACAGTATGGATATTTTTTGAAACCATAACATAATTTTTTATAGAACATTTTCGTATTTCATTGTATCAGGAGATTGTAGATTTCTTTATAGTGTATTGCTATTAAGTTGAGAAACGCACAAGTTTACAGCTAAAGAACATTAATAGCTCAGCTGAACGTAATTATCAGCCTAAAGTAACTTAAAGGCATTAAGTCAAAATACATTATATTATGCTTATATATGTGCAAGTTGTTATGCAGATAACAGGGTATATTTTTTCCATGTGTTTTTCGGTGTCGAATTTGATTTAAACTAGTATTCGCGTATTGTGCGTTTACTTAAGGATCGGTTTTTTTTTTTTTTTTTTTAGAGATTACATTTATTTTTTTTTTTTTTTAAACCTGATTGCATTTTTGATCTATTAATGATAGCGGTAAACTACTTATAAAAAAAAACAATACTATTTTTATGAAACTTAATTGTTACGAAATATTTTTGTATTGTACTTTTTTTTCCCCTGACATTGAATTTTTTTTTCTGTGCCCAACGCTCGATTGTGCGCTAGGGGAGTAATATTGTTTAGTGGTGACGGTACATGTAAAAGATGATTTCTCTGATATTAGGAGATTTTTTCTTTTTTTTTCTTTACCTAGCACTTCATTGTGCGTTAGTTGTAATTTATTTATAATGGCGTTATTATTGATCTTATGTTAATGATATCTATGATAATTCATTTTAGTTATAAATAAATTTTATAACTTGGCTAGATTTACTATTATACTTTGTTTAGCTAGCTGTCCTGTTATGATTGTATTTATTTAGTCAATACATTGTTGATTAGATTGTAATTAGGATGCATTACTGCCATCTTTCTCTAAATGCATATCTTTGCTGATCGTTCTTTATTTCATGCCGTTTCTTCTATCGACTTTTCGGTATGGATTCAGATCTTGTGTACGCTTCCTTATTTCATCTGCGTTTCACTTGATGCTAATTGTATACTTTTCCTTCTTTCGACAATTATACTTGTATTTTGTATTGTTAAGTTTATTATATGACTTCATATAATGCAGCTAATGGTAATAGCTGTATTTATTTGATAGGTAAGGAATGGTTGATCTTAATCGCTACCATGCGATGTCATTGATTTTTTTTTTTCCTATTCCGATGTCATTGCTGGTTTTTCAGTGTTGGTCATTCTTCTTTTTGATTGATCTTTTCTTTTCATTTTCTATTGAATGTTTCCTACTTCGTCTGTACAGTAGGGGTTTAATGTGGTTCGAAATCTATCATATTTCTTAGCTAGTTGATTATTTTGTATACCTCATATGTTACTTTACATGTTATGATGATATTTCTTTTCTCGTTGGACAATATGACTTTACATACGTTGATTTTTGTAACTAGATATTAGATCTTTATCGACCCCCCTTATTTTGTCGATGTAATTTTCAAAAAATGATAGAATCATTTTTTTTCCCGGGGGGCGGTGTAGATGTTAAAGTCATATTTGGTATATTAATCTTTTATGATAAAAAAAGAAGGGAATTAATCATTAAGACTTGTTGTCAGGTCGGGTTATTGTTATCTCGCCTGAACAGCGCGGTAGTCAGCTGTTGATTTGTTTAAAAGTGCAATCTAGTATTTACTTGTATGTTCTAAGAAGAAAACGTGTAATCACTACTAACATCTCTGCGGCGAGTTACCGCGTGAGATGTATTTTGATTAGGAATGTTTTGAACTGAGCAGTCGCTCGCTAACCCGAGAGATGTGTTGTGAACTGTACTGAGCGATAGGGCTCGTAACAGTGTGTTCCTAGCGAGTGAAGGGGAAAGAGATTTTTTTAGCGATGTTCTCGATGTGTACCAGAGGATATTCTTGGTACCGGCATTTTTTATGCTTATGGGATATATGTGATTATCCGGCAGATGTATTAACATTATCCGGCAGTGGATGTCCCTTTTGAGTGTGTAACAGTGTTGTTTATGACTGCAGTGGACGCAGTCCCTTTTGAGTATAATGGATAGTAATGGCCGTATTAACAGTGTTGTTTATGACTGCAGTGGACGCAGTCCCTTTTGAGTATAATGGCCGTATTAACAGTAGGACGCAGTGATGGCCGTATTAACAGTGTTGTTTATGACTGCAGTGGACGCAGTCCCTTTTGAGTATAATGGATAGTAATGGCCGTATTAACAGTGTTGTTTATGACTGCAGTGGACGCAGTCCCTTTTGAGTATAATGGATAGTAATGGCCATATTAACAGTGTTGTTTATGACTGCAGTGGACGCAGTCCCTTTTGAGTATAATGGATAGTAATGGCCATATTAACAGTGTTGTTTATGACTGCAGTGGACGCAGTCCCTTTTGAGTATAATGGATAGTAATGGCCGTATTAACAGTGTTGTTTATGACTGCAGTGGACGCAGTCCCTTTTGAGTATAATGGATAGTAATGGCCGTATTAACAGTGTTGTTTATGACTGCAGTGGACGCAGTCCCTTTTGAGTATAATGGATAGTGATGGTCGTATTAACAGTGATGTTTATGACTGCAGTGGACGCAGTCCCTGTTGGAGTATTGATGCTATTCGATGCAATGTAAACTGTCTCTCGTCTGTGTTGTGTCGTGAATAAAGTGTTCGAAACGTCACCAGTTGTTTAACATTCGATGACTTCTACGTGTGTTACGATGTGGTGAGTAACTGTACACACATATCTGAAAACAGTCTACACAGTGACAGAACACCAACAGTACTCATTGACATAAATAATAAAACAGCATATATATCATTGATGGCCGATATAACATTGTGAATATAAAGGAACATTTTTTTTTTCTTAACCAGCGGCACTTGGGCTTTCAGCCCTTCGGCCCAATGACATGTCATTGCGAGGCTGGGGAACCTGAGGACTTTCCTTCCAACCCGGTAAGGAGCTTTGCTCCTTCCCATCCACAGAGGGTTTATCACAGGAGCCGTTCAGGTTATTCAGTCAAATTTCCGGTCGGAAACATTCCTTCAAACGCTGACGCCCGGGTTTGAACCATGAACACCTGGTCGCCAGTACAACGCCGAAGCCATTACACCAGCGCGGCTGCCATATATATATATATATATATATATATATATATATATATATATATATATATATATATATAGGGAGGTGCAAGATTGTCTTATACTAAAAGATAGTCGTATAGATAGGCTGGACTAGATAAACTACTCATTCCAGAGACAGATCTTCTCCTTAAACTATTCACTCGTGAAAATCTATTTTCTTACACCTTTACTTCTCACGTACTATCACCATCCACTATACTCAGGCGTGACCATAAATATCTTTCAAACCTATCTAAAATTCACGACAGTAATATTATTGGCGGCTTCCAGGCAAAGTGTTCCGTGGGCACACCTCTATGGCCACACTAAGATAACGGTGAGGTATAGTGCATTTTACAATGTTTGCCGCTGTTTAATAGTCAATATCTCTGCAACCACTTGATCGTAACTGTTGCAACTTTGCATATGACCTAATGATCGCTATGTCCCGAGGGGTACATTTTTTCCTCGTTAACAAACGTATGGTTTTAAATTTTCTTTATTTAAAGTATACAAAATCGACCACTTCCTAGTCCAACCGTGTATTTAGAGGGCTTACCCCTTCATATTTGTGCACTATTTCGATTTAACATCTTGAACGTATTTCACATGATTTTCCCCGTGTTTCAGCTCACTACCGCACTGTTTTGAACATTACATTGATCCTTCCGGTGCGTTCAGTTACCGTTCTACTGATTGTGTATATCAGTGCATAGGCGTATCTTGCGTTATTCTAGGTCTGTAATATAATGGGTATGAAAGTAAAGTTCCTTACACTGCATACAATGGCAGTGAAGATGTATAAATATTTCTGCAGAGAAGCTAAGCGTGGTAAACTGTATCGGAGTCTCTCAAATCCTGAAAATAGAACTATTCACGCTTTGGGTTTAAGTAAACGCTCATTTCATCAATTACTCAAAGCTAATGGAATTTTCAGTTCAATCAATACCAGGACGCAAGGAAGAAAGGAAGTAGTAGATAGTTTTGACAAGGGTGTGATTAGAAGAGAGATTTGTAGAATGTTCAATTCCAAAGAAACTGTGACACTAAGAAAACTGAAAATTCGGCTGAGAACACACAATGACATTGATGTGTCGAAATCAACATTATGGAGAACTGTTAGAAGCATTGGCTTTACGTTTAGGAAGTACGCTAGTGGTAGAAACGTCATCTGCGAGAAGCCGCACTTAGTATCTATGAGAAGTAAATATTTACGTGAAGTACGGGAAATGCGTAATCAAGATTATGATATTGTGTATGAGGATGAAACTTGGATCAATGCTCACCACACAAGTGAAAAGGAATGGCAGTTATCGGATGGAACGATTAAAAGATGTGTACCCAGTGGAAAAGGACAACGTTTGATAATGGCACATGCAGGCAGCAGACATAATGGGCTAGTGAAAAATGCTGAACTTATTTTCACTTCCAATTATACGGACAACCGGGACTATCATACCGAGATGAACGGTAACATATTTAGAGAGTGGATTGAAAATACTCTTCTTCCGTCCCTAGACAGACCATCCTGTCTGATAATGGACAACGCATCATACCACTATGCTGTGGCAGAAGAAGACAAAATTCCGACATCTTCGAGTACAAAAGATGCTATAAAAATTTGGCTCAGAAAAGAAGACATTCCATTTAACGAGGGGTTTCTGAAACCTGAATTACTGTCCATTGTTAAGAAATCACAAAAGACCAATATATTCCATACAGACAAGTTGATTCAACAGCATGGTCATATGTGTTTGAGACTGCCACCTTATCATTCACATTTAAACCCAATGAACTCGTTTGGGCAAAAGTTAAAGGACAGGTGGCAGCTGAAAATAAAACTTTCAAACTATGCAATATGAAAGAACTAACATATGCCGCCCTCTCGCAGATAGACAAAGATTATTGGTGTAAATGTGAAGACCATGTCTTAAAAGAGGAAAATGACTGTTGGAAAAAAGATGGACTGTCGTTTGTTCAGCCGAGAATAGTCATCAATATGTTAGACTCGTCTGACTCAGAATAAGTGTGTAAATACCTTATATGTTTTCTCCTCCATCTATGTGTATACGTAAACCAATTCATTTCCTTTTTATCTCCGCGATTTCACTACTATTTTTAACATACACAGTACTTTCACCTCTTCATGCATCCATTCACGTTTTAGTATAAAAAGTAACATTTACAACGAATAGGCGTTATTTTGCTCTCTCAAATATTTCGAAGAAATAAAAAAGGACCTCACTTAGTAATCAGTTAACAAACCCCTCTAACATTCAAATTGTATAGACGCCTATGCCGAAAATATGCAACTTCCTTCATTTACGGTAAATTATTTTCATCCAGGACAAAATAATTACTTCGTTAAAAAAGATCAAAGGAATTAGCCGTTGCAAGAAAAGAACATTACCTGCAACATTGAATTTTATAAAAACTTTGGGACATTGAAAATATAAGACCACATGCAAAAAATCATGTTTATCAGTGCAAGGAATATGGAGATATTTGAAGTCAATCGTCGACCGATCTTTTTGAAACGCACTATAATATCGTTCTTTCTGATTTTAGAAATAAACGGGGTGTCTTCTTCAAACACCATCAGACGTTATCTTCAACATACTTCAGCGGTCTGCTTCATGACGATGACATATTCACAGAACGTTTCCTGCGACGGCCATACGCCCTTTCTCTGTTCCTCAATGTTATGTCCGGCATTCCTACCGCAGATTTTGGCCTGCAACTGTGCATCAGTGCCACAAATATATCCATCTGCAGCTCATGTCTTCATCTTTCTGGACAGATGGTATCCTAACCTCCTGTGACCTGTGCCAAGTTTGAAGATTATTACTTTTCCTTTCTACTGCCAGCGCCCGATTGGTCAAGCGGTTAGAACGCCTTCCTTTCGTAACAAAGTTGCCCGGTTCCAGGATTGAAATCTGGTAGCGTCACGTCCAGTCTTCCCAGCTGTAAATGGGTCCCTGACTCTGGTCTTGATAAAGGGAAATGATCACCTCCCACCTCATTAAAAAAATGTCTTTAGTAAAGTGAAGTCTCTAACAATAAGTTCCCCTACGACAGTTTCTGCTCTAGGTCTAGGTTTACGTTATCTCCGCGCTGTCCTATGTTCTACGAAACTATTTCTGTCGCTCCACACCCTCCCCTACCCTTCGTTGGTCTCTTAGTTGACAGCACAATCTTAAAGGAATGAGAATTGATGATTTGGAAAAGGTACCGGACGTAATGATTTAATTATCTCTGTTACACGCGTCTGACGTCTGTATGCGGGAATTCATCTGCTGCACGCGTCAGATGTCTATTGGGACAACCATCAGTCTCTACATTAGTGGTTCTCAACCTAAAGGACCGACTTAGGAAGCGCTGCTTATTTCTCCGATCTCTTTTCCAAAAATAATAATTTAACAAAGTCATATCACTGATAACACATGCTTCCTGTTTAACTCTTCAGGTTCATGTTGAGCTGAGATTTTCAATAACTTGTCTACAAGTTCTACCATGCGCAGTTCCTCCTAGTTCTCTCTTTGTCATGTATTCTTTATATTTCTTAAGTTCGTCTTCGGTTCTCTATTTTATTATTATTTATTTTTTTTGCCTTAGTGATTCCAGAATAAGGACTACCTTGTGATGCTGTTTTCTCAATGGCGGGTGTTACACTGTCAACATTATTACCCCTCAACTCCTTGTGGTGCAATGGTTTTCAATGGACGCCTAGCCCTCCTGACCTGCTCTATCCTTCAAGATCTTTCCACGTCACCTTTGTTCTATTGAAGCATGTTTCCAAGTCTCTTCTCCGTGTTTTGTTTAATTTCACCCTGGAGATTCCAGAAGGACTGCTATGTGATGTTATCAAGTAGCTTCCTCAATATGTGCTATACCCAACGTCAACACTTCATCTCTGGTCCCACTTGTACTGGTCTAGTTCCTTCTTTCATTTCACACGGGTAATCTGGTCATATCATTTCAATACTATTGTTCAGCGCAAACAACAGTTTATCAAAGCCTTTAACTTCTTGGTGGCGTAACACTGACCCACAGCCAGTCATGAAGAATCAAGCCACCACACAGCCACAGTCATGAAGAATCAAGCCACCACACAGCCACAGACATGAAGAATCAAGCCACCACAGTCACATATTCAGATCTTTCATCGCCATCATTTTTCTTTGCGCTCCTTGCGGAATAAGGAACCACCCACTGCAGCAGGTCCCCTGCAGGAGGCCTGCATCAAACATTCACTTGCTCTTGTAACGGTGGTTCATGTGACAAATAGTTTGACACGATGTCGTCAGTCCCACGCACAACCTCACATTAGACGCCTTGTACGACATGCCTTAGGGTGCAGTAGTCCTATTTTTTTCTGTCACTTCGGAGACCGCCGGCAACAAGACAGGTCTTAATGGTGTCCCATAGCAGATACTGCCGTAGGGGAGTGAAGTGTTAGAAACTTCGCCATACTGGGTCCAGCATGGAATGGTGGGGGTGACCAGTCCCCTTTCTCGGTGCCTTTTTCCTTCCCTAACTTAAAGAGCAGAGTGAGGTACCCATTTATAGCTGGGTAGACTGGAGCGTGTCTTTACCATAATTCCAGCCCGACATTAATGCTGTTAGTCTCCTAAAAATACAGTCATGAAGAAACAAGCCACCACACAGTCAGACATTCAGATCCAAACAATCGATTGTGACACACGGCTTAAGTGTCACTGTAAATAAAAGCAGCAAATAAAAGCAATCTCTTTAACAATTCTGACGTCCCAAAGGTGGCATCGATATCTGTACAGACAATCGGTCAATCATTAGTACAAACATTCAACTGCTTAACTTAATTTCGAAAGAATTACAGAGATTAACAGCCTCTGAAATAAATAAAGTTGTTGAACAGCCGAGTTGTAATAGATTCAGTCACCTTGAGCATACACGTAACCTTACAAGTCTACGGGGACACGTCTAGCTTGACCAGGAGTTGAACCCTGCCTTCTTATCTCAAGCAAACAAGAGAAGGTATTTTTTTAATTAAAGGAAAATGAATTAATCCGACACGACCATAACGTCGTGTACTTTAAACATGCGCCCTATTATAACCGATCAACCCTGTGTATGGGTTAAACTGGCGTACCTCGTCATAAAAAGGTGAACGAGACATTAAAGAACAAATTAAAAGCATGTCGGACGTGTATCCTCGTATGCTTATTGCTAAATAATCGTAATCATCACTTTCCTTTTCCGCTCCTTGTAGAACCACCACTGTATGTGAACCCCTTGCGTGAAGCCAGCACCAAATATTCACATACTCTTGTAGCAGTGGTTTCTGTAGCTATTTGTTTAACATGACGAGGCCGCACAACCTCGTATAGTCGCCTTGTCCAACATCCCTAGCGGAGCAGTAGTCCAGTTCTTTCTTTGTCTCATAACATACCCCCCGGGCACTACACGGGGCATACTAGATAATGGGGCCAGATAAAAATGTCCAATAATAAAACAAACATTAAGAACATAAGAAATCCCAGAGTAGATGAATGTGACATATTCGATGTCAAGAACAACTCAGGACTGTGAGACACCCGCAGGACTACAGCCCGGATATCAACGTCTAGAACATCACTCTCAACATGGTAGCAAACACTGGATACGGAATTCCGATCAACTGGAATGAAACAGAGGAACACAGAACAGCAACCTCTGGATCAAATTCAGTGGACAACTGCAATGACGGTCAGAAGCTCCAACGACAGCACGGGGAAAAATCAACCAAGGAAATTTAGAACATAGTTCTCAGATATAATGCTGGGTATTTTCGTGGTAGAATTTCACAACACCCCGTGGTGTCGGGAAACGAGGGGGTGGGGGCTCTGAGGAGACAAAAACATTGGTTACTGTTCCCTCAGGTATGTCATAAGAAGCGACTGAGGAGACAAAAACATTGGTTTCTGTTCCCTCAGGTATGTCATAAGAAGCGACTGAGGAGACAAAAAAATTGGTTACTGTTCCCTCAGGTATGTCATAAGAAGCGACTTAGGAGACAAAAACATTGGTTACTGTTCCCTCCTGAGTGAAAAGGCCCTTGAGTATAAGAGTGAGATCCATCTTTCTTTCATAGATCTGGAAAAGGCGTTTGACAAGGTCCCCTGGACTAAACTTTGGGACTGTTTGGCAAGGAAGAACATTCCAGCACCTCTGATTCATGCTATACAGTGCTTCTACAAGTCTTGCAGAAATTATGTGAGGACAGCAAACCATAAGTCAGAAGAGTTCAGGACCACCACTGGTGTAAGACAAGGTGATATCCTGTCACCTTATCTTTTCATACTCCTCATGGACGATGTCATCAAGGCATGTAAGGAGAGAACAAGAAAGTATTCAGTGGGGTACTGGAAGATGAGACAGGTATGTATTTCAGAGCTGGCATTTGCTGATGATGCTGCCCTGATTGCTAAATCAGAGGCACATCTCCAATCAAACCTGCAAGTCTGGATGGAAGAGCTGGAGAAGAGAGGGATGGTCATAAGCAACTCTAAAACAAAATCCATGGTGATATCACGAGAAGAAAGAAGAAATCAGATTAAGCTGGGAGAACAGGTCCTGGAGCAGGTCGACCACTTTAAATACCTCGGAGCTATTATAGACCGAAAGGGAGGCATCAAAGAAGAGTTGGCCACTCGAAAAGCAGCAGCTGGGAGACTTTTTCAGGCCATAAATCGAGGATTCCTCAGCAAGAGAGAGGTTGGTAAGAAAACGAAGATGGCTGTATATCGCTCCAACTATGTCCCAGTCTTGACATATGGATGCGAGTCATGGGCAATGACTACAACCCACAAAAGCCAGATCCAAATCTCAGAAATGAGGTATCTGAGGAAGGTGGTTGAAGTAACAAGAAGAGACATGGTCCGCAACCAGACGATACGTCAAGACCTAAAATCCCACCCCCTGCAGACCCAAGTAGAACAGTCCCAACTAAGATGGTTTGGCCATGTCTGCAGAATGGGGGGAGAAGATCGGCTACCACGACAAGCATGGGAAACAAAGAACCAGGGATCCAGACCCACAGGATGACCCAGAGTCCGCTGGGAGGACAACATTAGACAATCTTTGAAGGACCGAGGACTAGAATGGAACCAGGCCAAGAGGAAGACAGCCGATAGGATAGTCTGGCGCTCTCTCTTCCAAACCTCTACACCTCACGGTAGAAGGGGAACGACTGAGTAAGTAAGTAAGTAAGTACTGTTCCCTCAGGTATGTCATAAGAAGCGACTGAGGATGTGCATGATGTTGGCAACCTCCATCATATAAAAGAGAATGGTATAGAATCCACTGTGCCCTGCAAGAGCTCATGAATGTTTGAAGCGGACTTCCTGCAAGAGGGTCAGCTGCAATGGTGGTTACATGCTCCACCGCAACAGACAATATGCACTAGTATCATAACATGTTAACTGTAAGAGTGGTTAATTTGACATATGTGCATCAAGAAGGGCGCATCATCATAATCATACAACCATCGTTCAAGCCATGTGCTACCACCAGGTCCTTGGACAGCTAAGAAGAGTCCTGGGCCATTTAACATTGCGATCCTCTCACTGCTTGGGAAGATGGGTAAAAATATTATACAGGCATCTAAAACAGAAGGCTGAGGTGATACCCGGGCCCAATGCTTTGTTGATCCCCTTCCCCCCAACAGGCTACCCCACGACATGAGCCATTAAACAATAACAGAAGATATATCTTCCATAACAAGGGCAAATTCTCCTGTTTGACTACACTTAAGAAAGATATTGCATCAGATATCAGTTACACAATCTACACACCAATCCTTTCGTTTCAAATCGTTTGCTCAGTAGATGTCATCATCACGTGACAAGAGCCAGCCTACCAGTGGCGCTAAATGAATGAGACAAAGTCCACCATAACAAAGTGACGGAACTTGTCCTAATTTTTAACTCAGCCCAGATACTCGTACTAAAAAAAAAAACCCTCCCACCACCAACACCTTTGTAATCATCATAACATCTGTTATTCTACTTAATTATTATTTTACTCCACTTTAATGCACCATTCAAACAACATATTGCTACTCTGTATGCACTGAATAATGATATATGATTTGATTAACAACATATAAGCCCTGTACCTTCTGTAGTTACCGGGAGGGGGGAGGGGGAGAGAGGTTTCTGAAGAGACACAGAAAGGACATGACTATTGCGCCATCAGGCATGATGTACAAGTCGACTATTGCGCCATCAGGCATGATGTACAAGGCGACTATTGCGCCATCAGGCATGATGTACAAGGCGACTATTGCGCCATCAGGCATGATGTACAAGGCGACTATTGCGCCATCAGGTATGATGTACAAGGCGACTATTGCGCCATCAGGTATGATGTACAAGGCGACTATTGCGCCATCAGGCATGACGTACAAGGCGACTATTGCGCCATCAGGCATGACGTACAAGGCGACTATTGCGCCATCAGGCATGATGTACAAGGCGACTATTGCGCCATCAGGTATGATGTACAAGGCGACTATTGCGCCATCAGGCATGACGTACAAGGCGACTATTGCGCCATCAGGTATGACGTACAAGGCGACTATTGCGCCATCAGGCATGACGTACAAGGCGACTAATATAAGGTTGTGCATGCAGCTGGCAACCTCATCAAGTCAAATAAATTGCCAAGAGCATGTGACTGCAAGGAGACCAGCATGCTCCGTAAGAAGCGCAAAATAGAATGATGATATAAGCCCTGCGCAGTTCCCAGAGATCTCTTAGGAGACAGAAATAATAGGCCCATCGCTCGTCCAGGCATGTCGTATAAGGTGACTAAAATTAGGTTAGTCAACCTCATCGTGTAAAACAAGCTGTGGCAATAACCACGGATGCCAGTGCATGTGCGCTGATGTAAGCTTTCTCAGATGGCCCATCTGTAGTGGTGGCGTCATGCACCACGCGGAGCGAAAAAAGATGATGATGATGAAGAGCATATGAGTCCGAAAATCCTGGAAAGACAAGTGGCTGAACAACAAACCAAGTGACAAGTCTTCACTCTGAGTATATAGTGACCGTTGGCGGATCCACGTGGGTGGCGACGAGGCGATCGCCTCGTCCTTGGGACTTTAACAAACCTGTATTTCATATCAACCGCGCCAGTATTCTTTTCCCCATTTGGGACTTAAATGTAATTCAGTCTGACGACGGACGAATTAAAACATGTTTGGTACTGGACAATGGTAAGTACCATAAAGGCTACGAACGTTGTTTGAAAGTAATTCTACGTTGCGAGACAATGAAAGACAATAAAGGGAACCGCCATACAACAATGTGGGGGAAAAGACGGCACCAGGCAGGTGACACAAGGGAACTTCACTCCCGCCGCAAAAACAGAGGACTTTCTGACAAGAGGCGGACAATTTCTGTATTGGGCGGCCAATTCCAAATTTTAAAAATGTTATGCTATAATATAAAATAAGTATGAATTTTTATCAAAGTTTGTCTCTTTGTAGTTGTTGTACCTTACTTTTGTGTAATTATGTTATAAATAAAATGAATATTTTGGAGTTACTGTATAATAAAACTATTAAGGTGTTACATTTGTTAAAAATTCGTTATTTTGTTTCTTAATTGTCTAAAAATAAGTGTAAATAAGAAGCGGGGCGGGCGGGGCGCGGGCGGCGGCGGGGGGGGGGGGGGGGGGCGCGAAGCAGAGCCTTATCAATCTGATGTTTCGCCCCCTTCTTTTAACAATTCCTAGATCCGCCAGTGATAGTGACTGATAAAACAAACATTTCATGGCCATTTTTACTAGAATAGACACAAGAGACCGGGGGTAAAGGGGTAAGCAGAACACAACACAGATAACATAAACAACAGGTCAGATACGGGACACCAGCGGTGTGGAAATAGTTCAACAGGCAAGGAATTTGGCTACACGCAGATAAATGATCAACATTCTCTAGTCAGAGGTCACCTTAACAAGAAGAATTTTGATATACTATGTCCTTGTTCTCGTTCGTTCACTGAACAGTTTCATCTCACTTAATAGTTTCATCTCACATCAGGTTTTTTTTTTTTTAAGGCAGTTATCACTTCTGTTTAATAAGTTTCAGTTTTTTAAAATAGTTTTAAAAAAAAAGCCATATCAGCTCCTGTACAGTTTTATCAACACAGTTTAGATTCGTTTAAGCCAGAATCAGCATCTAGCCCAGAGGTCCCCACAATGGTCTATATCGACCCCCAAAAGGGTCGACATCGACAGGCAAAGGGTGGGAGGAGGTGCCAATAAGCCCCAGAGGGTCGATTAAACTTTTTGAGGTCGAAAGTTGACAATTATATAACAAACAAAAATGCCTGCTGTGACTAAATTTTACACCTGGAAGTGTTTCTGTGGACCTTACAGCGTGTTTTATCTCTTGCCGTAAATCATCTTGAACAATTAAGAGAAGATTTTCAAGTACATGTACCTTACTGGGCTGTTACGCCGTTTAATGTAGAAGCACAAAATGCAGTCACTGAATTTCACCAACAAAGTTGACACTCATTGACATGTGTGTGGATCTCAAAGTCCAATCATAGTCCAACAATAAAAACCTTAGTGAATATTGGAGCAATGTTTGGTTTGGTTTGGTTTGAAGGACTATCTTCATTGCACACGGACTACTCCATAAGTACTCCCTTAGATCACACAAGGAGGATCTCAGCACAGTGCACGAACTCCGTAAGTGTAAATACTACTACAAATGATCCCAAACTTTGTGCTGCAGTTAAGCCGTTTTTACTTACATTCCCAAGTTCGTTCATGGCTTAGGCTGGTTTTAGCCAAGCAAATGCAGCTTTATCAAAGCAAACAAACAGACTGAATTTAAAAACGCTGTTTTATCAAAGCAAACAAACAGACTGAACTTGGAAGAACGGGGTTACTTACTAAAACTCTCTAATCTTCAACCAAATACCAATGCCCTTGCTCAATGCTAATCAGCCACATCCTTCCCATTAATGAATTTAACCAATTCAATTAACAAAAAAGGTTAATGTTAATTCATTGTGCCTCTATAATCACTTTTTAATTTTGTGTGTGTTGGGGGTCGATTAAGGACAAGGATTCCATGGAGGGGTCGGCCCTCAAAAAAAAAGTTTGGGGACCCCTGTCCTAACCCTACATTTTATCTGTGTCAGTAACTGATATCTTTTACAGCGATCCCATTCAATGACTGACAGATCAATAGAGAATACATCACTTGTGAATGGAGACTTGTCTCCTGTAGTTCCCAGTGGTCTCTGATGAGGCAAAGAAAGAATATGACTACTACTCACTCAGGCATGTCACAAGCAGCAACTAATAAAAAGTTGTACATGAGGCTGCCAGCCTCATCATATAAAATAAATGGCTATAAAAACCATCACTACAAGTCTATATAAATGTTTTGGTACACAGCCTCATCATTTAAAATAAATGGCTATAGAAACCATCAAGTCTATATAAATGCTTTGGTACACAGCCTCATATAAAATAAATGACTATAGAAACCATCAAGTCTATATAAATGCTTTGGTACAAACTCCCTGTAAGGGAACTAGCTGCAGTGATGGCCCGATACGCCATAAGCAGTGAAAAGAAAAATGAATGAGACTAAATGGGCAAGTCTGATGGAAAGAATTGAGAATAACACAAGAGGCAATGAAGGTATAAACAAATAATATGAACCAACTAATAAATTGTGGTTTTAAATGGTGAGTTTAGCTACAAGAATGGAGATGATAAGAAGACTAAAAGAGAAGAATGGAGAATAGAAAATAAGCTACTGACTTATGAAAAAATAAACAGAGAATACCAACACAGAAAAATATTTTTAAAATAAAACTTTTGGACCATAAAGAAGAAGGCAGCTTCAAAGGGTAAGTTAAGTTACAGGAAAGGAGAAAGAGTTTGACAAACATTAACAAATATTAATGGAGAAATAATTGTAGACTTTTATCTGCAAAACAGAACATGCAACAAGCATAAGAAAGCTGTAGGGTTCAAGTCATATACCCAAGCCTGAACAATCATCAGCACTTGCTGTGTGTGACATGGCACGTCACCTGGCGCTATTTGTTTTATTAAGACAGTTTAACCAACAGAAACAGGATCTAGTTTTTCATGCATATAAATACTACAGCTGTATCCTCTTTCTAACTCAATAAAAACCATTATTAGGACACTAATAACACATGGCGTGCATAAGACTTTTGATCATTGTTTACAACAGAATCAAGGACAAACAAGTCATTTATTTCATTCAATTCTATTTTTGCTACTTAGAGCTAAGAGGGACCACTACATCTGGCCACCTTGCAGGAAGCCTGCATCAAAACCTTATGCTACTGTAGCTGTGGTTTCTGTAGAAATTTGTTTTACATGATGAGAGTTGCCAGCCCTATATATTATCTCATTTTAGTCAGTTCTTACATTGTTTTCCCTGAGACCTTTAAGAACGCGGGGCACACCAGTCATAGATAATTGTTTCAACAGTAAAAGACTGAATTATGTGAAATAATATCCAAGTTTAACTTCCATCCCACTTCACTATCGCCCATACCAGCTCTTAACTTGCTCTCTCTTTCAGTGTTATTCAACCTGGGGTACACACACCTCTAGGGGTATGAGAAAAATCTGCCAATGCAATGTATAGATAAATTGAATACTTGGAATTATGCTCCAATAACCTTGGGGGTACATAGTTAAAGATAAATTATATCTGAGGGTACGCGAACAAAAAAAGGTTGAATACCACCGCTCTAAATCATAATCCCCTACATTAAACATAGCTATCTACATGTTCACAGTCCCCTAAATTAAACGGTGCTCTCTACCATCAGTTCATAATCTTTTAAACTAAACCAACTCTCTACTTGTTCACAAGTTCATAATCCTCTTACTAGACGCTGCATGCAGAAGGATCTCACAATGGATAGATGACAGAAGAGAGGAGTTGGGAAGTGGCTCCATGAAGGACATGTCAATTCCTTGAGCAGTCCAGGACCAGAGGATAGTAAATTAGATCTGCATATTTGGAGAGCCCCCCCCCCCTCCCCCACCACACACACACACACACATGGCAGAGAATACTTAGTATGCCAACTGTCTTCCCCTTTCTACCAGATGTGAGGATTTTTTAAATGCTCACCAAACCAGGACAGAAATACCTAGGAAAAAAACTGGTGCTCATGACTTCAACTCAACAAGTTTCAGAATGGCAGAAAAGCCTATATCTACAATGTACTTATTCCAAGGATTCTTCAACCTGGCACTGGCTGTGAACGAGCAACAAGCTCAGCAGCGCTAGTTAATTAAACAACAACAAATCCCATATAGTAAACATAATTCTCTACTTGTTTACCAATTCACAATCCCCTGCACTAAACACAGCTATCTATTCATTAACCTCTTTGTTCTTCACACTCCTCTCCACAGCTACAGCTCTCTTATTGTTCATACTTCACAATTCCCTATAGCAGCTACAGCTATCTACTTGTTAACCACTTCATATTCCCATATACCAGCCAGACATATCAACATTAATTCAAATCCTTCAAGACATTATCTTTAGCATGTGACAACAATCAATTAACCTGTTTATGATAAACAACAAGTAAGTAGTCCAAAGAGTTTAAACACTAATTTATCTGTAAAGGTGGTGCACTAAATCATACTAGTAGCTCTTAAGAAACAGAAAAGTGCTTTTTTTTTAATCTTCTAGGTTGTCGTGAAACGAGTGTGTAAACCCACTTCTTAGTTAAATCCCTATGTCGTGATACAAATATCCCTCAGCCAATCAACGAGCAATGTTCACCAGTCTCTGAGACAGAATAAAATTAGCCATAAGCCCTGTTTTTCGGAACTCGGTTGGGGCTATCTTGTCTCCCAATATGGCGGAAAACAGAATAAAATTAGGCATAAGCCCTGTTTTTCGGGAGTCGGCCTAGGTGACGGATGGTACGGAACCGCATACAACCAATCAGCTTGCCACACCGAGAACGAACCAAAAGCGTTCCTTTAACAGTAAAAGTTACCTCATCTACCTATATATACGGGCAAGATTTTATTCAAAATCACGCACACACCAACACGAAGCCAGCTAGATGACCGACTGAAGAAGAGAAGCTGTCAGACTGATTTATTGCTCACCTGCATTGACCGGGAACTCTTGCTTCACTAAAGTCGACTAGCCTGTTTAAATCTTAGAGGGTAAATATATTTACTATAAACTTGTAGGAAAATAGGCCTACAGCAGATATATAATGTTTGTATTTGTTGTGTGTCATTTATACTACCTACACCTGTATATATTTAATATAAATTGTTTCACTATGAATGTATCAGGTTACTGATTGTATCTTGGGGAATTAGGTATAATGATTGTATTTCCTGATATGATTGATGAAGACGAAAACCAACTGAAATATAACCAAAACAGTCCTTGTTAGGACTCAATCTATTGTCTCACATAACTTCAGTCTATTGTCTCAGATAACTCCAACCTGAAATATAACCAAAACAGTCCTTGTTAGGACTCAATCTATTGTCTCACATAACTTCAATCTATTGTCTCAGATAAATCCAACCTGAAATATAACCAAAACAGTCCTTCTTAGGACTCATATAACTTCAATCTATTGTCTCGTATAACTCCAATCTATTGTCTCCTATAACTCCAACCTGAAATATAACCAAACAGTCCTCGTCTCATATACTCCTATCATCAGAACACAACAATATTGTTAGGATATATGTTACCAGCCAGTATAGCACTTGTCAGAGAGGGCCTGGTATATTATAGGGGGGAGGAAATGGTTGTATCACACCTAGGTGTACATATTATTGGATGTATTCATGTATTGAATTTATATTATTGGATGTATTTGTGCATTGAATTTATATTATTGGATGTATTCATGTATTGAATTTATATTATTGGATGTATTCATGTATTAATTTATCAGAAATAATGTTTTGCAAGTAGACACCTGTCTTGTCTCGCTATTGCTAACTCATACTGAGCCATGTTGTCATTCATCCTACATGCAGACACCTGACACACGCTCATCTCATATACAATAGAAATAGGTGGGCTTGAGGACAGAAATTAGCCCCTATTTTTACTTGTTACAGGTTTTATTTGTGTCATCCAACCTGAGGTCATATGTTCGAGTCAATCCAGCTGCCTGGAACTTCGCAGGAGCACAGAGATTGTACCAGAGCTACATCCTTAGTCCCCCTCAGTCTTGGGTGGGCTAAAGGAACGATCCTCAGCAGGTATTGTGTGCATCAAACTAAGAAGGACAGAACTTTCGAGAGATGAGTACACATTAGTACCATTTCCATTGGCAATTGTGAGCTATTAACTGTCTATGAAGAAAAACTGAGTTAGCGGAGCAAGAGACAATAATAACAGCATAGCTTAGAAATTTATATATATATACTTAATTAACAGCACAGCTGATTTAAATTTTGTTCCTATAATTGGAAAACTTGTAATATATATAAATATTTGTAAATCATATGTAAACTTACAAATCCATTGCAGTCCATTTTTCAACATCCACCCTTCAGCACAAGAGTAGATAGAGTATATACTAAATAAATAATAAGGAAATTGTATTTGAACGACTTGTCAATTTTTTAAGTAAAATCTGTTTCCTTGTTTTTTAATATCACAGTTAGTTACACAGCAGAGGTGGCAATTTATGACTGTCTCCTCTCTACTAATTTTTCGAGATCAGATCATTCACAGCCGTAACTAAGTTGTGATACCAGTAGTTCTCTCAGACACTGGGACTTCACCATTTTCTGCAGAAATTATATTTCTGTAACTGTCAGTACTATACTGATCCAAGAGCCACTAAAAACCTCATGCCACATAGGTTAACAGTAATAAATATGCATGAGTTATCTATGAAACCACGTGCAAGATGCATGTTGCATTGCATTTTTATGCCTTTTACAAGCTAAAAAATTGTGCATTTGGTACTTGCAAAAGCATGTCAATACTTTATCTTTTAGGCTCAGTCCTGAATTAGTAAACAAAATTTACCTGTAGACTTGCTTTGTTTACAACAATGGATAATTTGTTTTCCCCATACCACTGGTACTACATTATGAAATATTATCTTCACTATAAGATAAAATGCTTCAGCTTCCAGCAAACCATAAAACTGTAGGCTACAGGGTATTGTAATATAATTCATTCATTTTCCTTTTTGCTCCCTCCTGAGCATGGAATCATCACAGCAGCTGGTTCCTTTGCAGGAAACCTGCACCAAAGCCGTAATATATTCTTGCAACTGTGGTTTCCGTGTTACGTAATGAAGATGCCAGCCCCCATCCACCTCATACTTTCCGCCAATTACGACATGCCTGAGGCAGTAGTAGTCCTATTATTTCTGTGTCTCCTCAGTGAACCCCAGGAACTACACAAGGCTTATAAATAAAGCTTCATTAGGATTTTTTAATGCGTTCAAACTAAGAGTGTTCAACTGAAGGATGATGAATATAAAAATACATACAGCTTTTTCTTAAATATAAAGTCTTGATGAAAGTGACGTGTTTATTAAATAAATGTTTTTTTAAAAATGAATTAAATACACCACTTTTTAAAAAAAAATTACATTTTGCCTCGACGTGGCCCATTCAGCCTAGAAACAGGGTCCATCAGTTATATTCGGGCACATGTCCAAATATAAAAGACCATGTGGTCTGATTTATCATATCAATACACCATCTCAGAAACATCTAATATATCAAAGATCAGTATCTAATTGGATCAGAAGTTAGTAAGCTTGCCTCTCACGGCAAAGTTGTTACTGGGTTCCAGGATCTAAACCTGGCAGCGCTCGGCTCCAAACAACTCAGCTGTAAATTGGTATGCCTAACTGACTCTGCTCTTAAGTTAGGGAATAACAGGTAGCACAGAATGGAACAGGTCACTCTACCTTATAAAGCTGGGCCTTGTATAGTGAAGTCTCTAACACTTCACTCCCTTATGGCAGATGTTGCTATGGGACTACCTTTAAATGCTTACCGAAACTGCTGTTGAATTTTACTGACATGTCAGGTGGTGTTTTTAAATAAGAGTATTCAAATCTTCTGTGTCCACCATGAGTCACACTACTTCAATCAACTTGCAAAAATTAAACTATAAGCAAACAACAAAAATGTAATATATTAACAATTAAAATTAGCTCTGAAAGAACTAAAATAATGACACCACTATCATTAACAAATATTGTAGCTTAGCCTACATTTCCAATATTCATTTACATATGCCAGCATCTAAGCCCTTTCATGATCAATTATCTCCTATAATGCGTCCATAAACCAGCAACTCATCACTGAACCATTTCAATAAACAGCAATTATTAGTTTACGGTAGCAAGCGCCTTAAACCTAAAATGAAGTAAGGCTAAGCTAGCTTAGTTATTAAACGGGAATAATTCCACTTAACGTGCAACGTAAAGTATAACCGCACTTCATAAGTTCGATATTGCTGCATGGTACAGTTAGGTGATTACAATAACAAATGCCAACATTACAGTATTGTTATCAACGTTACTCACCTTCAGTTGCACTAACTCTGGTACGAAATATCCCAGGATGCCAACACGTCAATCTAGCCTATCCTTACACGTGTGAATGTTTTTTTCCTAATACTCTATATGCGTTGTTTATATAATTATGTAGATCTACTGTTATGTGTATTATACGTTGTATGTTAAAACAGTGGCAACATAAACAAGCAGCCGTGGCAGTATCCAAAAGTCTGCATCAACACCACGAATGTTTGTGTTTTAAAGTGCATGCAATCCTTGTCCCAACTACTACCTACAACCTTAATTCACAGACTCTACAAACAGTTTAACACAAGACACCCATTCGAAACATGAAACTCCTCTCTTCTCTATTAAGTATGCATGAGCGTGTGCGACTGTGCCAGCCCGTAAAGAAACACTAATCGATAAGACTAGCTTGGTGTGCGGAAGGTAGTGGGGCTCTGCTGGTACTATAAAAACGTCGCCGGTCTTGGGGAAATATGATAGCTTTGATATCCTATTAACGTGCACAAGAATTACTATTCTGCGTTAAATGAATGTATTTACGTACGAAATCAAGGGCTACATTTGGACTGAGTAGGAGGGGAGAGAAGATACTATATTTTGATATCAGATTTATCTTACTACATATCCTAATTATAACCCATCAAGGGTTAAACGGGATAGGCTACTTTGTCTTTTAAACAACAAAAAGTGCTGTTAACCTCTGTTGGGTAACTCACCTTCAAAACTGAGATCTGATGCCAGGCTAACTCAACTGTCTCCAAGTGTGAATATTTTGGTTAGCTGGCTTTAGCTTTCTTTTCGTATGAAAATCCCAACAAAGGTACTACGCGGACACAACTGAAATGTCCCGGATAACTGGAGTCAAGGTTATAAATGTATAATCGCTTGAAGGCTTGATGATGCAGTACTACTGCATTTGGGGGAAAGTAGGTTTCAGCTCGCGATAACGAAAGTAGTTAAGTGTTACGTACGGCAAATACTCCAACCAGTTGCAATTCACAAAAACCACTGTTGTGTGCTCAAATCGCCACGAAGAGAACACACGCTATGCTGCATTCTGATTGGCTAAAACTTTTATTTTAACATCCATGTTTTAGAAGACACTGAGAAGAACAATAATAAGAGAAGGAAGAACGTTGGGATTAAATTAAATAATGTGCAAGAGCTAAGAGGAGTGGCGTCACAACGAACAACCCGGAGAGCACTGATTTCTGCCTTATGCGCCGTGTTTGGTGCTTAAAGAATTTATTATTATTATTATTATTATTATTATTATTATGTTTTAGTCTTGCTCAAGATGTTTACCTTCCTCATATGATTAGACCTTTCCGAAAAAAGAAATGCGTTGAAAAAAAAGAAGAAAACTGTCAATTTTATATATATATATATATTCTTCTTCTTCTTCTTCCGTCCTTAGCCACCGACCGTCAAAGCAGTCAGTGGCCATTACGCCTAGTGGCGTCTTAGGGCAACAGCAGATAGGTTTTCTTTGCCATTGTTTCCCATCACGCCTAGTGGCGTCTTTAGGGCAACGGCAAATCAACCCATTTGCTGTTGTTTCCGTAATCGAAGTGACTGGCAAACGGGTGATCAGCCCGTTGGTATATATATATATATATATATATATATATATATATATATATATGTATATATATATATATATATATATATATATATATATATATACTGTATATATCGCGTAGTGTCCTTCAGTCTCCAATGATCTCCAATGATGTCACCTGTTTGTGGCTGACGAAGGGTAAAACCCGAAACGTCCCTTGTCTCATGTGAACTGTTATTAGTAAAACTGATTCAATACCGTTTTATTAGTTTATAAACTTATCTGCCCTTTCCATCAACACATTTTTTTTTTTTAATTACTTACTTAGTCGTTCCCCTTCTACCGTGAGGTGTAGAGGTTTGGAAGAGAGAGCGCCAGACCATTCTATCAGCTGTCTTCTTCCTGGCCTGGTTCCATTCTAGTCCTCGGACCTTCAAAGATTGTCTAATGTTGTCCTCCCAGCGGACTCTGGGTCGTCCTGGAGGTCTGGATCCCTGGCTCTTTGTTTCCCATGCTTGTCGTGGTAGCCGATCTTCTCCCATTCTGCAGACATGGCCAAACCATCTTAGTTGGGACTGTTCTATTTGGGTCTGCAGCGGATGGGATTTTAGGCCTTGACGGATCGTCTGGTTGCGGACCATGTCTCTTCTTGTTACTTCAACCACTTTCCTCAGATACCTCATTTCTGAGGTTTGGATCTGGCTTTTGTGGGTTGTAGTCATTGCCCACGACTCGCATCCATATGTCAAGACTGGGACATAGGTGGAGCGGTATACAGCCATCTTCGTTTTCTTACCAACCTCTTTCTTGCTGAGGAATCCACGATTTATGGCCTGAAAAAGTCTCCCAGCCGCTGCTTTTCGAGTGGCCAACTCTTCTTTGATGCCTCCCTTTCGGTCTATAATAGCTCCGAGATATTTAAAGTGGTCGACCTGCTCCAGGACCTGTTCTCCCAGCTTAATCTGATGTTTTCTTTCTTCTCGTGATATCACCATGGATTTTGTTTTAGAGCTGCTTATGACCATCCCTCTCTTCTCCAGCTCTTCCTTCCAGACTTGCAGGTTGGATTGGAGATGTGCCTCTGATTTAGCAATCAGGGCAACATCATCAGCAAATGCCAGCTCCGAAATATAGACCTGTCTCATCTTCCAGTACCCCACTGAATACTTTCTTGTTCTCTCCTTACATGCCTTGATGACATCGTCCATAAGGAGTATGAAGAGGTAAGGTGATAGGATATCACCTTGTCTTACACCAGTGGTGGTCCTGAACTCTTCTGACTTATGGTTTGCTGTCCTCACATAATTTCTGCAAGACTTGTAGAAGCTCTGTATAGCATGAATCAGAGGTGCTGGAATATTCTTCCTTGCCAAACAGTCCCAAAGTTTGCTCCAGGGGACCCTGTCAAACGCCTTTTCCAGATCTATGAAACAAAGATGGATCTCACTCTTATACTCAAGGGCCTTTTCACTCAGCTGTCTGAGTGTGAAGATTAGGTCTTGAGTACTTCGGTTTGCTCGGAATCCGCACTGGACCTCATCCAATTGTGGCTCAGCTAGGCGTCGGAGTCTCTGCTCTAGGATTCTAGAGTAGATTTTACCAGGGACACTGAGAAGGGATATGCCTCTATGGTTTCCACATTGTCGATTGTCACCCTTTTTGAAAATTGGTGTTATGATGGCAATCTCCCAATCCTTTGGTATGGTCTTGTTGCACCATGCTGCCTGTAGGACCTTTAAGAGTAATAGGTCGCCTGATGCTCCCATGTACTTAACCATTTCTGGTGTTATACCATCATGCCCTGCTGCTTTGCCCATCTTGATTTTCTCTAGTGCTGCCCTCAGTTCTTCCATCTTTATGTCATCTTCACCATCATTGGTTTCCTCTTCTGTGTCAGTGGTTATCATTTCTGATGCTTCATCATGCTCATCATCCAGGAGTTCTGAGAAATATTCTTTCCATCTTTCCATTACTTCCTTCGGGGCAGTAAGCAATTTGCCTTGCTTGTCCTTTATAAATTTGAGAGGGCATTGTTTTTCTTTCCTCATGTTCTTTAGGGTCTTATAGAACAATTTCTGGTTTTCTTGTGCATCTTTTTCTAGCTTTTCTCCAAATTCTTCCCAGGACTTCTGTTTTGCTGCTAGCACTTTGTTCTTTGCTTCTGTTCTGAGTGTCACATATTCTCTATATTTTTCCATTTGTCCTGTTGTGTTTTTAGCTCCTAAGTATTGTTTCCATGCCATTTCTTCTCTCTTATTTTCTCTTTGACTTCCTCTGTCCACCAAGGTGTTCTCTTTCTCTGGTTCCCAAGTCGGACTTCACCGCATGCTTCTGCAGCAGCTGTCTTTATGATATCCTTGAATTTATTCCAGAGGGTTTCCAAGTCATCAGGTCGTTCTTCTGTGTTGCTCACTGCTGTAGCAATAAGCCCCTGATATCTGGTCTTAATTTCTGGCTCTCTCAGCTTGTAGGTCCTAATGCTCATTTTTCCTGCTCGTTTACTTGGTTTCTTGCGTGATGTTGGGCAGTTCCTAGGCTGAGCAACTCTTTCAGTTGTTCGTTTGATTGTTAGCAGGTAGTGATCACTTCCAATCTCTGGCCCCCTCCAGACTCTTGCATCTCGGACATATCTGAATGAGCTTCTCCGAACAATGGCATAGTCGATCACTGACTTCTCATTCTTGGTTGGTTCACATCTAGTGTATGCATGTATGCGCTTATGGGGGAACTTTGTGTTTGTAATGATCAGATTCTGCTCACTGCAGAATCTAAGGAGTCGCTTTCCATTGTCATTGAGAGTATCTTCTCCATATCTTCCGATAACTCCACCCCATCTAGCATGGTCATTTCCAACTCTGGCATTAAAATCTCCGAGCATAATAACTTCATCTAGGCAGTCATCCACTGTCCTTTGAAGCAGCTCGAAGAATTCCTCCTTGACCTCTGCTCTCTCATCCTCATTTGGCCCATACACTATGACCAGGTTGACTATGGTTTCTCCTTCTTTTAGTTTTACAACCATAATGCGCTCCGAGACAAAGTTCCATCCCTTGATACTATCTTTTTGATTTTGGGCCACAATGCAACCCACGCCCCCTTTAGCCCTTTCAGATATGGGTACACCACTGTAGAGCAACATGTTGTCATCGAGATCCATGACTCCTTGTCCTTTTTTCTTCGTTTCCGTTATAGCCAGGATTTCTAGTTTTGCTTTCTTCATCTCTTCCACCAGCTCCTCTTCCTTCCCATTTATACTTCTTGTGTTCCAAGTTCCATAAGTCGTAGTCCGTAGTCCGTTCCAGTTCGTCGCCTTTAGAATCAGTCCGGTTTTCTCTCTTGTAGTTCGCGTAATCATGATTTAAAGCAAACAGGTGATTGGCCTGTTGTGCCTTTGCATGGTGGAGGGGCTGCCTCCTTACGGCCTCCATGCAGGCCGCCCTCCTCCTTTTTCATCCGGGCTTGGGACCGGCATTGGCGGAGTTTTTTTTTTAATTAATGAAGAAAAATATCCCGTTCAACCTCTGAGGGTTATAATTAGGATAGATATTGTTTTCAATTCCAAATAATAAGAACAACTGCCGATATGAGAAAGTGGCACCACATTTGTCAAATCATTGTAAATCATAATTATGCTTATACGTTAAATAAAAACTAAAAAAAAAAAACCGATTAAAGTCAAAAAGAAATTCTGAACAAGGATAATATGAAAGTGGAGGGGTGTAAAGGCCTGGTGGTTCCAGCCAAATAAATGACTTTAACAGATATTTAATTGACTTCCATCTGTGTAATAAAGTCAATCTGTGTGACCCCCCGCTCAAATTTCCCCGCTTGAAAATTAACTAACGTACTTCTAAAATCTATTAATAACTACAGCATTTGAAATTTTGTCTCAAGGCCACAGACAAATCAACCGCCAACATTTTAACTAAAGAATTTGAATTTTCCACTACGCCAAGTTAAAAAGGTTACTACCCCATTTTAACACGCACTACCCCTCCCAATATTTATTAACAAACGTCGTAAAAATTAACAACCAATCGTATTGTTACCTCGTTTTATAGTGACGATAAAATCTTGGTTGTAGGAGAAAATATGCCTAATCTGTGCTTTGGAATAAAATTAAATAATTTATTTCTCAAAAAACTAAAGAGAATTAAAAGGAGAGAGATATCTTGAAATATAGGGTTAATATTGCTTAATATATTGACATAAAGATTTCTCCGTAATAATATTATTTTGACATAGAAAATTTTATTTTAGTAATATTTTCTGTTCGGAAAAAGCACAATTAATTACTTAAAAATTATACAGATGAAAATGTGGAAGAATAATTAAATGAAACCTATATAGATAGATAGAGGGCATTTGGCCGCTTAATAATCTATTTTGATATTAAAAATCTGTCCATAAATAAATGAGATATATAATATATAAAATAAAAACAGACGAGCGAACACACTTATAAACTGCTCAATTTGGTAGCTTGTGGAAAAAGTTAAAATTTGTTGACGCGCGTTCTGATTGGTTAGGCGTAGTTGAGGATGGGGCAATAAGAATTAACAATTGCTTGCAAAGTCGGCCATTTGAAACTTAAACTAACTAAGCTGACATCAGCGGGAGAGACTGTGTGACCAAAGCTTTCGCCGTCTGGAACACTAAAGCAAAGGTAGAACCCATTTACTGCCAAGTCAAGCTTATGTTATGTGAAATTCTTACTGATGGTTATTGTGATAAAGTCACTCCGTTTAACACCCCGCTCAATTTCTTCTTCTTCTTCTTCTTTGATCCTTAGCCGCCGACCGTCAAAGCAGTCAGTGGCAATCACGCCTAGTGGCGTCTTGTAGGGCAACAACAAATTGATTCCACTTTGCTCGGTCGGTGGCCATCCTTCGTACAGTGCCCCAACTCCGGCTCACTCCCTGCACCTCAGCCTCCACAGTCCTCCGCCAGGTTGTTTTTGGTCGGCCTCTCCTTCGCTTTCCCTTAGGGGTCCAAAGCACAGCTGTTCCCGTGATGGCATCAGGGTCTCTTCTGAGGACATGACCAACCCAGTTCCAGCGTCTGCCAGCTATGATGGCGCGCATGTCCTCTTGCTTGCTACGAGTAAGCAGATCTTGGTTAGCGATGGCACTCGGCCAAAAGACTCGGCGAACTTTTCCTAGGCATGCTGTGTGAAAAGAGGACAATCTCGACACCTCCCTCTCTGTAACTCTCCAGCATTCCGCACCATAGAGAAGCACAGAAAGCCCGCTCAATTTCCCTGATTCAAAAATCTAGTAACGAAAAATTACAATCTATAAACCCCACTATTATATTTGAAAATTGCCAAGGGCAAGGTCAAAACGTATGCTAAGAATTGGAAAATACTTGACTTTTCTACTACCATAGTTTGAAAAAGGTTACCCTTCCCCAAAACCGCATACACACCCGCCCTATTATTTAGTGAAGGTTGTAACTATAAATAACTACAATGTTTGAAATTTTGCACCAAGGCCATCGCCTATCCGAACAGTCCACGATTGGCACAAGATTTGAATTTTCAAAGACCAAGCCTATTGAGTCACATCCCCCAAAAACACACAAGCAGCTCGCGTTTCCCTTCCCAATATTTTATGACGAAAGCCGGAAAGTTGGCAGAAAAAAACAACTTGTTACCTCGTCTTGAAAAAGGGAGAGAGGGGAAAAGGGGGGGGGGGGGGGAATTAAAATGACAAAGAATCAAGCCTAACTTATGCGTTTGAAAATGAAACTAAAACCAAATTTGTGCAGTGAGGAGGGGGAAAGAGAGAAACTTAGATAACTTATTTCTTCATACATACAGAGGGTAAATAAAAGGGATGTTTTGAATTATAGCGATAATATTGTGTATAAAAATACCATACTATTCCCTATAATAAATTATCTTGCCTTAGAGAAAAGTATTTTGTTCAGAATAAATATAAAGAAAAATTACATAGATGAAAACGATGAAGAAGAGTTAGAGGAAAACTAGATAGGATGATAGAGGCCAAAGGGCAGTTTAAGAAGCACTTTTTAAAATTGAAATCGACCCAATAATAACAGAGATATAGTAGAAAATAAAAATTGAGACAGACAAACAAACACACTTAGACACTGCTCAATTTTGAAAGTCTTCGGAAGTTACATTTTCGGGACGCGTTTTTGAACAGTTAAATTTGCTTGACTTGTTTGATTGGTTAATGATAGTTTAGGAAGGGGAGATAAAACTAACGCTTTGCCAGAATAAGCTGCCACTTGAGACCAATATTTCAACACAGTTAGATTAAGATCAGCTGCATAGCATGTGTGACCAATGCCTTTGCGGTCTGGACGACAGCGATCTGCACCTGTGTGTAACGTACTGTTTATGCGTGATGTGAAGGCTGGCAGAGTGAACGTGTCGTTTATCACCTGGACTGTGTAATGTTGCGGTGTTGATGTAGGTCACCAGAAATGTAACGGCCAGAAATGTAACGGCCACCAGCGTGAGGCACTGCCAGGGTACTATGATCACTCACACAAAACAGCGTACATGTTGTAGATGTGTGGTACTGGTGTTATGATGTGCTGAGTGTGGGTGTAGACGAGAACGCGAATGCTTGAAGCTCTTGGTAAAGTCAATAATGCACCCATACACTCACATGCAGTAGTCAATGATGAATTGAAGACTGCTGGCACGTTTCAAACATTTGTTTACGAAACTGACAGTAGCATCAACAGGACAGTCAAATCGACAAGATCAAGGACTTCACATACATAATGAATGACTGTTAATTGTCTGGTAATCAAAGGCTTGCATCATACATCAACTAGGACATCCCAAACATCATCTGTCCTAATGTTACAATTTATAATGTAGCTTCCGTACCATTGACTCAGCGCGTCAGGTACTTAAATAGCTCTGTCGTCCAACAAACGAGCTCCTAAATTGCGTAGCAATAATACTTGAGGCTGTTATTCAACTGGCATAGCCCGCCAGATATATTTCCTCTTGCTGAAAAATATTGGCCGTAATACAGGGCCTCAATATGTAGACAGCTGTGTATCCTTTGTTAGCAGGCACGATCAAACCATGCTAAACATATATATACCGCCAACCTGCGGCGTCCACAATAATTTATCATAATCATTAAGCTTCTGTTCAATTGAAAACACATAGTCTCATTTGGCTAGAACAAGAAGCAAAGAAGAAATTCTGTCTCTCAAGATCTGTGAGCTTCACTCGCAGATAGGTAAGACCATATCCTATCCCTATTCATTTCCAAGCGCAAGTCGAGAAAGAATTGGATGAAATGATACAATTGAAAATAATTGAACCATCCACTTCAGCATATTCTTCGTCCATGGTTATTGTTCGAAAGAAAGACAATAACATACGTCTTTGCGTCGATTATCGCAAATTGAACCAAGTTACGAAGTTCGATGCTGAACCTATGCCTTTATTGGAAGATCTACTTACTAGACTTTCTAAATCGCGATTCTTTACTAAACTTGACTTGTCGAAAGGCTATTGGCAAGTTCCGTTAACTGAACGCGCCAAACCTTTCACTGCTTTCTCAACACCTAGGGGTTTGTATCAATGGAATTTTATGCCTTTCGGGCTGATGAACGCCCCAGCTACTTTCGTAAAGTATAATTGAAAGAAAGAGAAGATAACCCTTAAACAACCTGTCATAGAAGTTAATACCCAATTATCCAACTTTGACCAACAAAGTTTTACAACAAAAGTATTAAATAGATTTACCTATTATGACTCCGTCAAAAACGACAGCAACACTGTGCCATTGATTGCCAGTTAATCTTACACTTGTGTGAAATATTTCATTGATTGCGGTAAGATAAATAAATTTATTGATATATTTTATTAATATGTAGAGGCAACCCAGATAGGGCGCCAAAAATTTTGTGTTGTGCGACATTGCCATGGGAAACGAATTACGACATCCTAGCAAGCATGCCTAAGCAGACTTATAGAGAAACGAAATTAAATTGTGATTGAATATTGCCATAAAAAACATTACGACTGTAAGTCCAGAAAGCTACTGGCAGTCTTTTGCAGTGTCACAGGGTTCAAATGACGCCTGAAAACATACTTAGAATGATTGCACAAAAGAATTAACAGGTTACCAGAAGAAAACTGTATACCTATCTGATTGTATGGAAGAAAATCAATGTTTAAAGTGACAGGGGCGTTGCAGCCATATGGAAGAAGAATGTAAACACAGTACGGAGTGAAGTCAAATAAAATAGGGCTAGTGGAAATGTTTTGCACACGAGACTGACCACAAATAATGATAGTTTTGATTAGTTGTGGAATTATTATAGCCAACATATAAAAAGTAGGGGAATGTCCTTCTTTTTCATGGTTATATTGCCTGTTACCAGTTGGTGGCAGGAAATCTGTTGAAGACAGAATTTGAGGACAGTGAGGGCCTCAGCAAATCTGTATGCTGCATTTGATAGCCTGAAGAAAACTCTTAAGCTGAATTTGTATGATCTACTGTAATCTACTTCAGATTGAACATCAGGTGAAGTCCCTTTAAGTGGGCTCTGACAATTCATTTATTAAAATTTTCCACACTTGAACATTCATTATTGTGGGCGTGATGACAACAATAGTCCCTCACACCATTGACTATCACGTTTAGACAATATTACATCAGTCTGTGTTCTACACCTACAGTGACACTTGTTTATTATCCAGTTATGGACAAAGAGTCCTCCTTATTCATTTTTTACATATAAATACAGTTCTCTTCATTTTTAACAATTCCTGCCCCAAAAGATTCGAGGGACAGGAAATTAAAATTGTAATATAATTATATAAACTTAACAACAGTCTTACTTAATTCAATTTCATTGAGTTACAGTTGTGTTTGTTTTATGCACTTATCACTATACTTACATTACCCTTGACACGTAGCCATAAAACATATAACAATCTCCTAAAATATTTCCCAGAGTGAGATCTTAGGGAGGTCGCGGATAGGTACCCTGAGAACACATCACCATCAACAATTAGACTCAGGGACTTACATAGCTTGACCTCACTCTGAGTACACGTAGTTTTGTAACATCAATAACCTCTCCGGCACACTTGCCACAGTTATATGTCAGAATACTTATTGGTGGCAGGAAACCTGGTGAGGGACGAAAATCTTGGGAGTGATCGCTCAGCATTCAAGTTGTAGCTAGCCCCACACCTTCGACCAGGAGCACCACATTTGTTGATTCTGAAGACCTATGGGCCAACTGTTTTCTTCACTCCATGCCAGTTAAGTCCTTTAGAAAAGGCACTGACAAATTATTGATATCATAATGTTCCACCATAATAACCATAACCATAATAATAATATAATCACCTTGAAGTGATGAACCCAACAGTCTTTCCAACATATTAACAGTGATCAGTACAAGCCGGTAAACAGAACAGTGGTGGATTTCTTCAATGATTTTCTTTTGTATAAACAAAAGACATAGACAGAGTTCCAATTTATTTATTTATGTTAAATAGTGTAAATAAAAATTCGATTGAGTTTTACAATCCCTGTTCCATAAAACTGAGGTACAGGGAGATTAAATTGTAAAAAAATAATTACCTAAACTTCATCAAAAGTCTTACTTACTTTAATTTTATTGGGTTAACGTTTTGTTTGACATTTTTCTTTTATCACATAAAATACATTACCCTAGACACTAGCCACACAACATTACAGAGATTAATCTATACAAGGTGAGATCTTAGAGGTGGCGGATAGGGACCCTGAGAATTACATCATTATCATCATCAATTAGACTCAGGGAACTTACACAGCTTGACCTCACCTTGGATACCCTTAGTTTAGTAACACCATAACCTCTAATTTACCACATATTGGGGGTCCTGTCCTGTATGGTGATTGTAGAAATAAATAAATAATACAATTAATAAATTGGTGGAATTTGGCGAACTGTCAGTGCCTTTAATAAGTAGTTAGAAAGTTGGTTAATTTATAATATATTATTGTTAAATTTGTATTGAGAGAAAGGATGGCAGACTTGGCTAAATTTAGATCTGCTACAGTGCAGACGGCGAAAGAACTTGGCATGGAGGGGAATGCTCTGATTCAGTATGTAACTACTGAATGTGATAAATTTATAGATAGGGAGGATAGGAGATTAGCTGAAGAAAAGAGATTACAATTAGAAGCTGATAGAGAAGAGAAAAGATTACAGGTAGAGGCAGACAAGGAAACTAAGAGATTACAGTTAGAAGCTGATAGGGAGGCTAGGAAATTAGAGGCTGATAGAGAGGCTGAAATCAAGAAATTACAGCTAGAGGCTGAGGCTAAGAAATTGGAAGCAGAAGAGAAGAGATTGCAAAGGGAGGATGAGAAAGAAGACAAAAGATTACAAAGAGAGCATGAGTTGAGACTGAAGGAGTTAGAATTACAAGGCCATGTTCTAGAAAATGGGAGCAGCCCATCTACCTCTGATACTACTGCCAGTCAGGGGGCCTCATATTCAGCCATGAACTTTCACTTAGATCCTTTTGTAGAGAAAGAGGATGACATTGAGTCATTCCTCAATAGGTACGAAAGACTAGCTACTAATTATGGGTTAGAAAAGGAGAAGTTGAGTTTAAAATTATCACAAGGGCTTAGGGGTACATCTTATGAAGTCTTCTCCAAATTGAGCAGAGAAGAGCAAGAAGATTATGATATTCTAAAACAAGCTCTATTAGTCAGATATGAGAAGAATAGTGAATTCTATAGGAAGAAATTTAGAAATGCTAAGTTACTGTCTCGGGAGACATACCACCAATTCTCTGCTAGACTGGAAACCTATTTGGAGAAATGGACTGCTCTGGGGAAAACCCAAGATTTGAAGGAAATGATTATGATGGAGCAATTAAGAGAGGCCATGGCTCCAGACTTTAGAAAATTTCTCATGGAACAAGGTGCAGAGATTGGGGGAGATTCTCAATGTTGCTGAGAGATATCAGGCAGCCCAGCCAGAAGTAGCTGGTATTAAAAAGAAACCAGTAGAGAGTAATAAAACCCCACAAAGCCAGACTAAGTTTGACAGTAGAGAACAAGGCCATAGGTTTAAACCAAATTATGATAGACAGAGATTTGATCCTAGGGATAGAAACCCTCAAGTAAATGACAAGAAACCTTACAGACCAGAAGGAAGATGGTGTAAATTTTGCAAGTTGAACAATCATAACACCCGAGACTGTAAGAAGAAACCTCCATATTATGCGGCATGCCTTAAAACAGGACACAAGGGAAATAAGGAACAACCTACTGGACAGCAGGAACCTCATCACCCCCCTGTATGTGAAGATGTAGTAGGCAATGGGGCCACCATTAAGTGCCTTTATGATACTGGATTGGATTTTGACTCAGTCGTGAGTTCTCACCTAGTGCACCCAGATCAATATACCACAGAAACAGTGGAGATCCAAGGGGCGACTAAGGAAGTAGCAACCATGACACTTCCCATTGCAAGAATCAATGTAAAAACTCGCTATGTGGAAGGAGTGATTAGAGCAGCAGTGATAAACGAACCAATCTACCCTCTGATACTGGGGTGTAGATATGTGTTTTTGGGAAATCCCAAAAGACCAGTGATTATGGCAGCAGTACAGACCAGGTCACAGTCAAGGAAGGAGGAAGATAACCCAATAAATACTCATCCAGAGGAGATGAGGAAGGCACAGGCGGAGGATAGGTCACTAAAGCCGTGTTTCAGGAAACTCCCAAAAAGCCATACCCCTCCAAACAAAGGAGACTTTTATATGAAGAACAAATTAATGTATAGGAAGGCTGGTACTGGTTTAAATGGTCATGGACAGCTAGTCCTTCCCACTTCATATAGGGAAAAGGTGATAAAAAGATCACATGTTGCATCAGACGGTGGACATGAGAACATAGGTACTACATGTCAAAGAGTATCTATGACATTCTATTGGCCAGGCGTAGCTGCGGACATTTCAGAATTTGTGGAGGCCTGTGACCAATGCAACAAGGGAAAGCCCACACGTTGGGAAAATCATCAGGACCTTGTTGCGGTATGATAATGATTGATTGTTGAAAAGGTGGTGGTTGTTACTGTTGGATATGTAAGGATTCTAACCACCACTGTTGCAAGAAGCGTTGTATGATTGTAATCAAGTTCTTGATCGGTGCACTGTTGCAAACTGTTATTGTGGCTTGTATTCTTCTCGTGGCATGAAGTGAAGAGTAGAAGTGGCCGACATGGCGTGTGTGTATAGATAAGGCAACATACGCGAATGGGTCTAAGTTCTTGATCAATTATTCACAGTATACACACCCTTCATACCACATGCAGAAGTCAGGAAGGTTGAAAACGACTTGCACGGTTCCAACGATTTATTACGATAACATCACGTTGACATCAAACAAACATACTGTCATTAGGACAAGGTTCAAGCACATCAACATCATGTAGATAACATAAGTTCACTGCATCTAGTACAACAGAGACTCTGAACGGACTGCAAGTATCGCAGTGCTAGCAGTACGTCAGTAATTCTTCTCTACCTTCTCTGACGAAATAAGCCATGTAAGACTCTGGCAAATTGAACCAAGTTACGAAGTTCGATGCTGAACCTATGCCTTTATTGGAAGATCTACTTACTAGACTTTCTAACTCGCGATTCTTTACTAAACTTGACTTGTCGAAAGGCTATTGGCATGTTCCGTTAACTGAACGCGCCAAACCTTTCACTGCTTTCTCAACACCTAGGGGTTTGTATCAATGGAATTTTATGCCTTTCGGGCTGATGAACGCCCCAGCTACTTTCGTAAAGTATAATTGAAAGAAAGAGAAGATAACCCTTAAACAACCTGTCATAGAAGTTAATACCCAATTATCCAACTTTGACCAACAAAGTTTTACAACAAAAGTATTAAATAGATTTACCTATTATGACTCCGTCAAAAACGACAGCAACACTGTGCCATTGATTGCCAGTTAATCTTACACTTGTGTGAAATATTTCATTGATTGCGGTAAGATAAATAAATTTATTGATATATTTTATTAATATGTAGAGGCAACCCAGATAGGGCGCCAAAAATTTTGTGTTGTGCGACATTGCCATGGGAAACGAATTACGAAATCCTAGCAAGCATGCCTAAGCAGACTTATAGAGAAACGAAATTAAATTGTGATTGAATATTGCCATAAAAAACATTACGACTGTAAGTCCAGAAAGCTACTGGCAGTCTTTTGCAGTGTCACAGGGTTCAAATGACGCCTGAAAACATACTTAGAATGATTGCACAAAAGAATTAACAGGTTACCAGAAGAAAACTGTATACCTATCTGATTTTATGGAAGAAAATCAATGTTTAAAGTGACAGGGGCGTTGCAGCCATATGGAAGAAGAATGTAAACACAGTACGGAGTGAAGTCAAATAAAATAGGGCTAGTGGAAATGTTTTGCACACGAGACTGACCACAAATAATGATAGTTTTGATTAGTTGTGGAATTATTATAGCCAACTGTTACGCACAAATAATTACTTTTTCCAAAGTCTTTGTATGATCATTTTTCGTATGTATGATCATTTTTTTTTTGACTGAAATGTGTATTATGTTTTTTACAGTCAAAGGGACATAACCCGAGTTATTGAGACTACAATTTTTAGGAGTTTGCCTTCTCTTGTATAGAGACACGTTCGGTCTATAATTTCTTGAACGAAGCGTGACCATATCTCCTTATTTGGTAGTATCAGTCAACTGTTGTAGATGTCTGAAACCTGTCTTAACGCTTCTGTTCATGACCATAAAAGGCGCGACTGTGTAAGACTTTTATCTCGAATGTTCTTAGAACCACTTTGTGTGAATTGATACTCACGTAGATGAGTTCTGCGCATGTCAAAAACTGGGAGTTCGTTCTGTGTGTTCCGCCCAGCTGGGGAGTTTAGAAATGGTCTGAGTAGCGAGCGGACGCAACCTGCGTCTTGTGATTTTCTGAGGGAAATACATTGTCTTTGTGAGTTAGTTAACTAACTAGACTATTTCCCAGTATTATTCAAGCCTGCCTGGAGGCATATGTTCGTGGTTGATTTCCGAAGAAAGGTAATTCCTCTTGTATCGAACTTTTTGCTATCATCTAGAAGTTCGTCATTTTGTCGCTCCTTGCTCGCCTGTGTGATGATTCAATATGGAGAGGTACTTTGACTAGGATTTTCGCCACCGGTATCTTTATACCTGAACTAGTTATATATATATGGGTCGCTCTAGACCAACAAGACTATTGTCTGTGTTCCAGGATTCGTTATATCAGAGATCACGTCCAAGTCAGATGGTTAGACTTAGAAACGTTATAAAGGTCGGTTTGACCTGTATGCCCAGTATGCTATTCACGTGCAGACAGTAAACGGACTTATTGTATAATTCTGATCTGCTAGCATCAGAAAGGGAGCATTTATTATTGTCTATGAACATTGAAGATCTGCAGCTGACACTGTTGCAGAAGTTATATATATTATTTATACAGCTTCACGAACCAGAACTTTATGATAACTGTTTACAATACAACTGAGTATTGAATCCTACATGACTATCCAAGAGGGACAGATGATTCAGTAAGGTTTTGGAAAATCATTATTGTTATACGTTTTTTTTTGACACACATAAACTTTTGAGTATATTATGAATTCTAGCACCCAACATGACTATCAGTTAATATGATTTTGAATGCTGCATTCGTTATACTATGCTGGTGATGACATAAATATCATGACTGTTTTGTGGCGTGCAATAAATGGTATAAAACTAAAGCGAAGTTACCATTTCTATGACTCTGCACGTCATGTTGCCTGTGGTGTACCCTGTGAACTGTTCTACTGCAACACACACAGCAACATTCTAAATCAGAGAAGACACCTACATCTTGCACTTTAATACCAGGTGTCGATAGGGGTGGCAAGTTATCATTTCAGCTCAAATCCACCTTTATCATTTTTGGTGGCCAGTATGGGGATGTGCCTGACAAAAACAACTATGAGGTTGTCAGAGCAGCATTGTTAAAGAAGTACCAACTTAACGAGGACGGATATCGTCTTAAATTTATAACATTGTACCATGTAATTATCTAAGAAGGCTTAGTTAGTGATATACGGGCCAAAAGATCACTCGGCCACATTTAAATAATATATTTGCATAATTGTATTAAGAGATTTACCAGTTGTCTTTAAGATTTGTGTTATTGATATTTTCGCAGCACATCATTGAAGTCTGCGAGATTATGTCCATTGTGGAACTTTGAGGATATCAAGTCCTGTCCTAGATTGGGAGCGGATGATGTCCACATCTTCTATTGCTTGTTTATGTCAACAAAGAACAACATTGTATTAGTTATTAATTACTGATGCATTATATAATGTAATAAAATAGTGCGGTATATTAATATATTACACCGCTGTTTGCACAACACATTATATGATATCATAATAATATATTTAATTTCATATATTGGTATGAGAGTAATTTGACTTTTATTATGATGTTGCCATCATGGTGGCTTGTGTTGGTGGCACCTTCCTGGAATATATACACGAATACTTAGATAAATTTTTTCTCTAAGGACCTGGGATATGATCTCAGTTTCGCTCCATGTGTTGAGCTAGTTTGTTAGGTATATATCCGCGCATCATACGTGCGTTAGGAGCCTAGATTTTTCCGGCTCCAGGATTTAAAAAAAAAAAAAGTTTCATTTTTTTTTCCCCGGGAGGGTGCGGTAATGTTACGCACAAATAATTACTTTTTCCAAAGTCTTTGTATGATCATTTTTCGTATGTATGATCATTTTTTTTGACTGAAATGTGTATTATGTTTTTTACAGTCAAAGGGACATAACCCGAGTTATTGAGGCTACAATTTTTAGGAGTTTGCCTTCTCTTGTATAGAGACACGTTCGGTCTATAATTTCTTGAACGAAGCGTGACCATATCTCCTTATTTGGTAGTATCAGTCAACTGTTGTAGATGTCTGAAACCTGTCTTAACGCTTCTGTTCATGACCATAAAAGGCGCGACTGTGTAAGACTTTTATCTCGAATGTTCTTAGAACCGCTTTGTGTGAATTGATACTCACGTAGATGAGTTCTGCGCATGTCAAAAACTGGGAGTTCGTTCTGTGTGTTCCGCCCAGCTGGGGAGTTTAGAAATGGTCTGAGTAGCGAGCGGACGCAACCTGCGTCTTGTGATTTTCTGAGGGAAATACATTGTCTTTGTGAGTTAGTTAACTAACTAGACTATTTCCCAGTATTATTCAAGCCTGCCTGGAGGCATATGTTCGTGGTTGATTTCCGAAGAAAGGTAATTCCTCTTGTATCGAACTTTTTGCTATCATCTAGAAGTTCGTCATTTTGTCGCTCCTTGCTCGCCTGTGTGATTCAATATGGAGAGGTACTTTGACTAGGATTTTCGCCACCGGTATCTTTATACCTGAACTAGTTATATATATATGGGTCGCTCTAGACCAACAAGACTATTGTCTGTGTTCCAGGATTCGTTATATCAGAGATCACGTCCAAGTCAGATGGTTAGACTTAGAAACGTTATAAAGGTCGGTTTGACCTGTATGCCCAGTATGCTATTCACGTGCAGACAGTAAACGGACTTATTGTATAATTCTGATCTGCTAGCATCAGAAAGGGAGCATTTATTATTGTCTATGAACATTGAAGATCTGCAGCTGACACTGTTGCAGAAGTTATATATATTATTTATACAGCTTCACGAACCAGAACTTTATGATAACTGTTTACAATACAACTATTGAGTATTGAATCCTACATGACTATCAGTTAATATGATTTTGAATGCTGCATTCGTTATACTATGCTGGTGATGACATAAATATCATGACTGTTTTGTGGCGTGCACTAAATGGTATAAAACTAAAGCGAAGTTACCATTTCTATGACTCTGCACGTCATGTTGCCTGTGGTGTACCCTGTGAACTGTTCTACTGCAACACACACAGCAACATTCTAAATCAGAGAAGACACCTACATCTTGCACTTTAATACCAGGTGTCGATAGGGGTGGCAAGTTATCATTTCAGCTCAAATCCACCTTTATCACCAACATATAAAAAGTAGGGGAATGTCCTTCTTTTTCATGGTTATATTGCCTGTTACCAGTTGGTGGCAGGAAATCTGTTGAAGACAGAATTTGAGGACAGTGAAGGCCTCAGCAAATCTGTATGCTGCATTTGATAGCCTGAAGAAAACTCTTAAGCTGAATTTGTATGATCTACTGTAATCTACTTCAGATTGAACATCAGGTGAAGTCCCTTTAAGTGGGCTCTGACAATTCATTTATTAAAATTTTCCACACTTGAACATTCATTATTGTGGGCGTGATGACAACAATAGTCCCTCACACCATTGACTATCACGTTTAGACAATATTACATCAGTCTGTGTTCTACACCTACAGTGACACTTGTTTATTATCCAGTTATGGACAAAGAGTCCTCCTTATTCATTTTTTACATATAAATACAGTTCTCTTCATTTTTAACCATTCCTGCCCCAAAAGATTCGAGGGACAGGAAATTAAAATTGTAATATAATTATATAAACTTAACAACAGTCTTACTTAATTCAATTTCATTGAGTTACAGTTGTGTTTGTTTTATGCACTTATCACTATACTTACATTACCCTTGACACGTAGCCATAAAACATATAACAATCTCCTAAAATATTTCCCAGAGTGAGATCTTAGGGAGGTCGCGGATAGGTACCCTGAGAACACATCATCATCAACAATTAGACTCAGGGACTTACATAGCTTGACCTCACTCTGAGTACACGTAGTTTTGTAACATCAATAACCTCTCCGGCACACTTGCCACAGTTATATGTCAGAATACTTATTGGTGGCAGGAAACCTGGTGAGGGACGAAAATCTTGGGAGTGATCGCTCAGCATTCAAGTTGTAGCTAGCCCCACACCTTCGACCAGGAGCACCACATTTGTTGATTCTGAAGACCTATGGGCCAACTGTTTTCTTCACTCCATGCCAGTTAAGTCCTTTAGAAAAGGCACTGACAAATTATTGATATCATAATGTTCCACCATAATAACCATAACCATAATAATAATATAATCACCTTGAAGTGATGAACCCAACAGTCTTTCCAACATATTAACAGTGATCAGTACAAGCCGGTAAACAGAACAGTGGTGGATTTCTTCAATGATTTTCTTTTGTATAAACAAAAGACATGGACAGAGTTCCAATTTATTTATTTATGTTAAATAGTGTAAATAAAAATTCGATTGAGTTTTACAATCCCTGTTCCATAAAACTGAGGTACAGGGAGATTAAATTGTAAAAAAATAATTACCTAAACTTCATCAAAAGTCTTACTTACTTTAATTTTATTGGGTTAACGTTTTGTTTGACATTTTTCTTTTATCACATAAAATACATTACCCTAGACACTAGCCACACAACATTACAGAGATTAATCTATACAAGGTGAGATCTTAGAGGTGGCGGATAGGGACCCTGAGAATTACATCATTATCATCATCAATTAGACTCAGGGAACTTACACAGCTTGACCTCACCTTGGATACCCTTAGTTTAGTAACACCATAACCTCTAATTTACCACATATTGGGGTCCTGTCCTGTATGGTGATTGTAGAAATAAATAAATAATACAATTAATAAATTGGTGGAATTTGGCGAACTGTCAGTGCCTTTAATAAGTAGTTAGAAAGTTGGTTAATTTATAATATATTATTGTTAAATTTGTATTGAGAGAAAGGATGGCAGACTTGGCTAAATTTAGATCTGCTACAGTGCAGACGGCGAAAGAACTTGGCATGGAGGGGAATGCTCTGATTCAGTATGTAACTACTGAATGTGATAAATTTATAGATAGGGAGGATAGGAGATTAGCTGAAGAAAAGAGATTACAATTAGAAGCTGATAGAGAAGAGAAAAGATTACAGGTAGAGGCAGACAAGGAAACTAAGAGATTACAGTTAGAAGCTGATAGGGAGGCTAGGAAATTAGAGGCTGATAGAGAGGCTGAAATCAAGAAATTACAGCTAGAGGCTGAGGCTAAGAAATTGGAAGCAGAAGAGAAGAGATTGCAAAGGGAGGATGAGAAAGAAGACAAAAGATTACAAAGAGAGCATGAGTTGAGACTGAAGGAGTTAGAATTACAAGGCCATGTTCTAGAAAATGGGAGCAGCCCATCTACCTCTGATACTACTGCCAGTCAGGGGGCCTCATATTCAGCCATGAACTTTCACTTAGATCCTTTTGTAGAGAAAGAGGATGACATTGAGTCATTCCTCAATAGGTACGAAAGACTAGCTACTAATTATGGGTTAGAAAAGGAGAAGTGGAGTTTAAAAGTATCACAAGGGCTTAGGGGTACATCTTATGAAGTCTTCTCCAAATTGAGCAGAGAAGAGCAAGAAGATTATGATATTCTAAAACAAGCTCTATTAGTCAGATATGAGAAGAATAGTGAATTCTATAGGAAGAAATTTAGAAATGCTAAGTTACTGTCTCGGGAGACATACCACCAATTCTCTGCTAGACTGGAAACCTATTTGGAGAAATGGACTGCTCTGGGGAAAACCCAAGATTTGAAGGAAATGATTATGATGGAGCAATTAAGAGAGTCCATGGCTCCAGACTTGAGAAAATTTCTCATGGAACAAGGTGCAGAGATTGGGGGAGATTCTCAATGTTGCTGAGAGATATCAGGCAGCCCAGCCAGAAGTAGCTGGTATTAAAAAGAAACCAGTAGAGAGTAATAAAACCCCACAAAGCCAGACTAAGTTTGACAGTAGAGAATAAGGCCATAGGTTTAAACCAAATTATGATAGACAGAGATTTGATCCTAGGGATAGAAACCCTCAAGTAAATGACAAGAAACCTTACAGACCAGAAGGAAGATGGTGTAAATTTTGCAAGTTGAACAATCATAACACCCGAGACTGTAAGAAGAAACCTCCATATTACGCGGCATGCCTTAAAACAGGACACAAGGGAAATAAGGAACAACCTACTGGACAGCAGGAACCTCATCACCCCTCTGTATGTGAAGATGTAGTAGGCAATGGGGCCACCATTAAGTGCCTTTATGATACTGGATTGGATTTTGACTCAGTCGTGAGTTCTCACCTAGTGCACCCAGATCAATATACCACAGAAACAGTGGAGATCCAAGGGGCGACTAAGGAAGTAGCAACCATGACACTTCCCATTGCAAGAATCAATGTAAAAACTCGCTATGTGGAAGGAGTGATTAGAGCAGCAGTGATAAACGAACCAATCTACCCTCTGATACTGGGGTGTAGATATGTGTTTTTGGGAAATCCCAAAAGACCAGTGATTATGGCAGCAGTACAGACCAGGTCACAGTCAAGGAAGGAGGAAGATAACCAAATAAATACTCATCCAGAGGAGATGAGGAAGGCACAGGCTGAGGATAGGTCACTAAAGCCGTGTTTCAGGAAACTCCCAAAAAGCCATACCCCTCCAAACAAAGGAGACTTTTATATGAAGAACAAATTAATGTATAGGAAGGCTGGTACTGGTTCAAATGGTCATGGACAGCTAGTCCTTCCCACTTCATATAGGGAAAAGGTGATAAAAAGATCACATGTTGCATCAGACGGTGGACATGAGAACATAGGTACTACATGTCAAAGAGTATCTATGACATTCTATTGGCCAGGCGTAGCTGCGGACATTTCAGAATTTGTGGAGGCCTGTGACCAATGCAACAAGGGAAAGCCCACACGTTGGGAAAATCATCAGGACCTTGTTGCGGTATGATAATGATTGATTGTTGAAAAGGTGGTGGTTGTTACTGTTGGATGTAAGGATTCTAACCACCACTGTTGCAAGAAGCGTTGTATGATTGTAATCAAGTTCTTGATCGGTGCACTGTTGCAAACTGTTATTGTGGCTTGTATTCTTCTCGTGGCATGAAGTGAAGAGTAGAAGTGGCCGACATGGCGTGTGTGTATAGATAAGGCAACATACGTGAATGGGTCTAAGTTCTTGATCAATTATTCACAGTATACACACCCTTCATACCACATGCAGAAGTCAGGAAGGTTGAAAACGACTTGCACGGTTCCAACGATTTATTACGATAACATCACGTTGACATCAAACAAACATACTGTCATTAGGACAAGGTTCAAGCACATCAACATCATGTAGATAACATAAGTTCACTGCATCTAGTACAACAGATACTCTGAACGGACTGCAAGTATCGCAGTGCTAGCAGTACGTCAGTAATTCTTCTCTACCTTCTCTGACGAAATAAGCCATGTAAGACTCTGGCCAAATAAGCCGCATAAGTGCCGGGCTTCCAAATATTTATAAATCTCTGTATCTCCTCTGACAAAATAAGTCATATAATTCTTTGCCAATATAAGCCGCATAAGTGTCGGGCTTCCATATATAATATTCTCTGTGTCTCCTCTGACAAACAAGTCGCATAATTCTTTCCCAATATAAGTCGCATAAGTGTCGGGCTTCCATATATAATATTCTCTGTGTCTCCTCTGACAAACAAGTCATATAATTCTTTGCCAATATAAGCCGCATAAGTGTCGGGCTTCCATATATAATATTCTCTATGTCTCCTCTGACAAACAAGTCATATAATTTTTTGGCAAGATAACAATATCAATATTCTCATAACCCCCCCCCCCCCCCCGCACCAGGAGAAAGTCACCTCATTATATCAGCCAACCATCTTGGGAGGGTAGCTTCATAGTACAAAGTTCTTGGCTACAAAAAAATAGTTTAAAGGGTATTTTTACTTTCACTGCCATCCAAGAATAAAACACAAAACATTCGCCATCCTTGACTCTCAGAAATATGTCAGAATTATAACAGGAGGAAAAATCTCAAACATTTTTATCACACAGAGGACTCTGTTCCCCGTTCACACAGTCCGAGAAGGATCGCTGAACACCTTCTCAGCTCAGAACGCCCAGACCGACTGACACGGGATCCAGTCTCCTGGTCCCGCCAAACCAACACGCATGCGCAGATAATCGCGTGACGTGAGTTTAGTTCCCACGAGAACAAACTGAAACGTTCTCGTGAACTGTTCTAGAAAAATCTACGAACAGAAAATCTTAAATGAACAAATGGCAAGTCAAGGGAGATAACAACTAAATCAGACCTGTACCAAAAAGTAATACCACCTGTAATCTCCCTTAGACCATAGTATAAAAAAGTTTACATCCCTAGCTTACGACAAACAGACTTTAACAGACCTACAAAAACACTACGGTGAAAACAGGCCTGAAAGTAACAGGAAAAATAAACAGGATAAGGTAGACAAGGTGGATAGGAAAACCCCTTTTCACACACAGTCTTCACAATAACTAGTTAGAATGGCCACTATGTGTTCTTCTTCTTCTTCTTAGATCCTTAACCACCGACCGTCAAAGCAGTCAGTGGCCATCACGCCTAGTGGCATCTTGTAGGGCAACAACAAATTTATTCCACTTTGCTCGGACGGTGGTCATTCTTCGTACAGTGCCCTAACTGGTTCATTCTTTGCATCTCAGCCTCCACAGTCCTCCGCCAAGTTGTTTTTGGTCGGCCTCGCTTTCGTTTTTCTTCAGGGGTCCAAAGCATAGCTGTTCTTGTGATGGCATCGGGATATCTTCTGAGGACATGGCCAACCCAGCTCCAGCGTCTGCCAGCTATGATGGTATGCATGTCCTCTTGCTTGCTACGAGTAAGCAGATCTTGGTTGGTGATGGTATTCGGCCAAAAGATTCGGTGAATTTTTCTTAGGCATGTTGTGTGAAAAGAGGACAATTTCGACATTTCCTTCTCTGTAACTCTCCATCATTCCGCACCATAGAGAAGCACAGAAAGCACACAGCTCTGATATAATCTTAATTTTGTGCTTGTGTTGTATTGAGAGGACTTCCAGATGTTGTTTAGGCTAAAAAAGGCTGTTCTTGCTTTGTTCATTCTGTTGTTGATGTCTTTGCTTGCCCCGCCGTCTGGTGTTACTATGCATCCTAGGTATGTGAAGGTGCATGTCTGTACCAGTTGCTGATTCCTTACTAATATGGACTTAGTTGAATGGGAAAAAAACAACAACAACAAAACATACAAATAGTAATACGTCTTACAAGGAGAAAGGACAAGAAAAACCTACGTTGCGGCCAGGCCTTCGTCAGGGACAGACAAACAAGAGACAGGAGGGAAAGAAAATGAGAATTAAGTAGAGAACATGAAACTATAAAAATAAGAGAAAAAAAACTCCCTCATGACCAGTCACATGGTAAAGCAAGATGGCTGCCACTAAACCGGAAAGCGGAAGTCGATAGTACATTAAAAACAAAAAATAAGAAATAATGAAAACAAGGACTGGAAAAGAGTGAGGGGAAAAGAAAGAAAAAAAAATTTTTATGAAAAAATTAATTAATTAATTAATTTAAAAATAAATAAATAAAAATTAAAATATATAAAGTGAGGGAAAAGCGATTTAAAAAAAAATTGGTGATCGTATCAAAGTAGAATGTCATAATACAACTGGGGCTAGATAGAGAAAGGCGTCTCAGACAAAAGAATGTTGGGTATTCAAACCGTGTGGTTTAAGGCAACCCATAAGATGGATGAGGCGTTGTTCCTGGCGAAACCGACTGTTGGCGTCCGAGGAACAGGATCTGATGGCTGTCACCTGGATGTCAGTGGCACCGTGGTGGTCAGGGCCATTGAAGTGGATGGCCACAGGTGTGGATTTAAACTGAGAGATGTCGTAGAGGTGTCTGCAGAATCGGTCGCCCAGTCGTGTGCCCGTTTGGCCGATGTAAGTAATGGTGCAACGTTTGCATATAATAGCATAAATGACGTTGCGTGACTCACATGTGAAGCCATGGGTGATGGTGAACTTGGCGTTAGGGAACGAGACTGAACGTGTTTCGATTACATACTGACATGTCTTACATCGTGTTCGGTTACATGGCTTGGTCCCAAAGTGGCCATCGTTGACGGTTTTCAAACGGCTGTGGACTAGGAGGTCCCTCAAATTTTTATCCCGTCAATATGCCAACAAGGGTGGCTCACTAAATACTTCCCGCGCCGCTGGGTCAGCTTAGAGGAGAGGTAGGTGACGATACAAGATCCTTTTGACAGCAGTGCTGTGAGGGTGATAGGTCATTATTAACTTGACTCTATCAGAGGAGGTTTTTTTGGCGGGGTTTGAGGGCCTCTAGACGTGAGATAGGGAGAACACGCTGTAAGGCAGAGGTAAGAACATCCTCTGGATACTGTCTGTTACGGAAGAAGTCCAACATTTCTTGTGCTTGGCATAGAAAGTTGTCGTCATCTTGGCATAACCGACGGAGACGGAGAAGTTGTGAGAAAGGCAAGGAGTCACGATAAGCCGGAGGATGAGAGGAAGTATAAAGGAGGTAACTGTGTGCATCGGTGGGTTTGTAGTACACCGAAATGGTGAGGGGGGAGTGATGGTGACAACAATGTCAAGGAAATTAACAGAGACAGTGGAGATGTGAGAGGTGAATTGGATCGCAGGATGGAAGTTGTTAATGAAGTTAATGAACCTAGATAGGTCAACCTCTGGCATATCAGTGAGACCTATGCCATCATCTATGTATCTAAGATACATCAATGGAAAAGGTCCAGGTCAAGGGTTAACGATAAAAATTTGAAAAATCTACAAGCGTAGTGGTTCCAGGAAAGATAGAAAGAATAAAACACACGAACGCATAAGATTGAGAGAGCGGACACATGCTGCCGGCTTGTCAAGTGTTAGAAGTTTGAATTAGCTACCCAGGCCGACAGTGCGAGACGATGCCGTTAGCTTGTGTCGAAAACGATGTCGCGAGCTTTAAAATTTAAAAAAAAACGCCAAGTCCAATACATTTTCTAACAAAAGGCACACTGTAGAATCATATATACACACACGCATAATTACTTCCTGCCGGGGGAAAGGAAGATCTGCGATGATTTTTATAACATTCAAGTAGTTGAGACTTAGAAAACAACAAACACCAAAATGGAAAATATATTGAATTATTTATTAATAGGTTTAAGATCATAAAAGTTAGCTAGTCTTAGAGCTGGTCTTGTCCTGATGGGTAATATGCTTTCGAATAAAAAATCCGACAGATAGAAAAAAGTTATGGACAAAAGATTATATTTGTTCGTACAGACAGACCAACACATGCTCATTTGGACTTGCACTAACGGTAACTTTTTTGACGCGTCCTTGATAAAGGCAAGAAAGGGTACATGTAGAAAGGGGTAGACAAGGAGAGGAAAAAATATGGGATGGCTCAAACTGAATATTTTTTTTTTTTTGGTAGTGTTAGGCCAAAACCAAGTGTATTTTTGGTGAATGCCAAGTTCGGACGGACAGACCGACAGAAGTACACTAACATTGGACCGAAATTGGACCTTAGATTTAAAAATTTGAATGGAAAATCTTAGTAGTAGATCCCATTGGTCAAAACATTTCATATTATTGAGTACATTCAAAGGCTTGTCGCCATTTGTAGAAGATAGTCTCTAGAGCAGGACGTTGTGTATTTCTGGAAAAAGTGATTAGCCTTATTAAAGCAAATATATATTAAAGTAATAGGCATCACAGTTCAGCCAGCAGTATATCTGGAGTCTGCTATTCAACGTACCTATGTTTTTTTCATTGAATTTCTGGTAAGACCGACATTATTCATATATATTTTGTTTAAAAATGTGAGTGAGAGATGCTGACATAACGACTGTAAGTAATCAGGTCCCAAGCTGATTTAGGCAGGACCTGAAGGTATAATTAGGCTATAACACATTGCCAGTTTTGTAAATGCACATGTTTTGTGAAATAAAAAGGTTTTCTTAAGTGACCAGAGGAACACAGCTCACCTATCCTATTGTATGGCAGAAAAGACAGATTAATAATATTATTGCAGATGCAGTACCGCCTTTGTAGGAGAGACATGTGAACAACACTGGTACACTGTGGAATGGATGTGCTGGATTGGTCCATTAGATATGACTCTGTAGTGACTTCTAAATACAATATCTAAATTAGTATATAACAATATATATATTTCTGCAACTACACACTATCTTATCATTCAACAAGAAACCCCAGGTGATATGTTAAGGACCTGGGTATATCTGACAGTTTCGTTTTAAATAAACACTGGTATTTCAAATCATACTCAGGAAGTTGATGGGGTATGATGATAATACAGCCCCTCATACACAGTGACTCTCCCTATTAGATGAATAAAATGTAAGCTGTGAACATTCCAACAGGAAAGACATATATTAACTTTGTAGTTATTTGGGCAGATTGTCCACACACATTTTTAGTTGATCTTTTCTGTAAACTATCTTGTCCTCATTTTTAAAGACCTGTCCAAAAGATATGACTGGACAGGCAAAATAAATTGTACAAAAAATATCAAATTTAAAGAAAAACTTAACCACAGGTTTTTATTCACTTCCTCATAGAAACTTAACGTGTTTTTGTGTTGTGTACCATCATTTCATTTCTCCCCTAGACACTAGGTACATCATACACCAGACACTAGAGCCAAAATAGTGACCGTGTGAGATCTAGGGAGGTAGCGTTAGGTTCCCTGGACACAATTCATCATCATCCTTTATAGAGTCAGGGCCTACATGTGCTTGACCTCACACGGTTAATACATACACGGACTTCATTCTTTTAGGATACCATCATAACCTCCCCAGCAAAATCTAACTTTGTTACATAAATTGGGGGCTCGTCCGGGATTTGAATTTCTACTAGTACTACATACATTGGGGTCTGGGTCTTAGTATAAACAACATTCTATTGTCCAAGGAAATCCCCATAATCATTATTGCCCAAGATTTGGGAAGTCAAGAAACTGTCAGAACCCAGAATTAATTAGATAAATTTATACTTATCTGGACCTGATGGCATTCCAGCAGAGGCCATCAAAGCAGATATCGACACGGCTACAGAGATGTTATATAAATTACTTGGTAAAGTCTGGGAAAAGGAAGAGATACCAGCAGAATGGAAGGAAGGATATCTGGTTAAGTTGCCTAAGAAGGGAAATTTACAAGAGTGCACAAATTATAGAGGAATAATGTTAGTATCAGTGCCAGGAAAAGTATTAAACAGGATTATCCTTGAGAGATTAAAAGAGTCCATAGACAAGAAACTGAGAGATGAACAAGCAGGTTTTCGACAAAACAGATCATGTACAGACCAGATAGCCACTTTGAGAATAATAGTTGAACAAAGTCTGGAATGGAATTCACCACTATACATCGGATTTGTGGACTACGAAAAGGCATTTGACAGTGTAGACAGAGAATCACTTTGGAAATTGTTGAGGCATTATGGAGTTCCCCTTCTTCTTCTTCCGTCCTTAGCCAACGACCGGCAAAGCAGTCAGTGGCCATTACGCCTAGTGGCGTCTTAAGGGCAACAGCGAATAGATTTTCTTTGCCGTTGTTCCCATCACGCCTAATGGCGTCTTTAGGGCAACGACAAATCAATCCGTTTGCTGTTGTTTCCGTAATCAAAGTGACTGGCAAACGGGTGATCAGCCCGTTGGTATGGAGTTCCCCTGAAGATCATTAATTTAATAAAGAAAACATATGAAGACATGACATGCAGAGTTCTTCACGAAGGACAGCTTACAGAACCGTTTAGGATAAGAACAGGAGTGCGACAGGGATGCCACTTGTCTCCATTTCTTTTCTTGCTGGCAATAGATTGGGTTATGAGATCATCGGCAACCCACAACAGAAATGGAATCCAGTGGACTCTGACTAAGCAGTTGGATGATCTGGATTTTGCTGATGACTTGGCTCTTCTGTCCCATAGCCGTAATCAGATGCAGGACAAATTGAAAACACTTGATGAGAGGTCACAGCAATTGGATCTGAAAATACACAGGGAAAAGACAAAAATAATGCGAATAAATGCAGGTAATGATAACAGGGTTGAACTTGAAGAAACACCAATACAAGATGTAGAATCATACACATATCTTGGCAGTAATATAGACAAAGTTGGAGGGACAGACAGCGATATCAAAATAAGAATACAAAAGGCAAGAGGAGCTTTCATTGCATTGGGAAATATATGGAGATCAAGAGAAATAGGATCCAACACGAAAATAAGAATCTTCAACTCAAATGTGAAGTCAGTCCTATTGTATGGCTCAGAGACATGGAGAACAACAAAGACAACAACCAAAAAGCTACAGACTTTCATAAATGGGTGCTTGCGTAGAATAGAGGGATTAAAATGGTATGACAAGGTTACCAACGTGGAAATGATGACAAGAACTAGACAAGTGCCAGTGGAACAAGAAATGAGAAGAAGACGATGGCGATGGATAGGACACACACTGAGAAAACCTGTTGATAGCATTACAAGGCAGTCCTTGTTCTGGAACCCCCAGGGCAAGAGAGGCAGAGGAAGACCAAGAAGTACATGGAGAAGAGAGTTGGAAACAGAGGTGAAAATGATGAGGAGAACATGGAAAGAACTTGAGATGATGGCACGTGACAGGAGGACTTGGCATGTGTTTGTTGAAGGCCTATGCTCCTTTGGGAGTGGAGGGTTATGAATACTTATTTATAAACATTGTTAGAACATTTTGTATTCATCAGAATGGCAAATCTGGCCAAGTTTCGATCTGCGGCTGTTCAGACTGCCAAAGAAATGAATATGGAGGGTCAAATCTTAATTGACTATGTCACCTCAGAATGTGATAAATTTATTACTAGGGAAGAACATAGGTTAGCTGAGGAAAGGAAAATGCAATTAGAAGATGCTAGGGAAACTAAGAAATTAGAGGCTGATAGGGAGGCTGAGATTAAGAGGCTGCAGTTGGAGGAGAAGAAACTTGAGGCTGAGGAGAAGAAACGTGAGGCTGAGGCAAAGAAACTTGAGGCTAAGAAGGAGGAAAAACGTCTACAGAGGGAGGCGGAACGAGAGAAAGAAGAAAGGAGATTGGAGGCGGAAAGAGAGAAAGAAGAAAGAAGATTGGAGGCGGAAAGGGAAGATAAAAGATTACAAAGAGAACATGAGATACGACTAAGGGAGTTAGAGCTGCAAGGCCATGCTCCTGAAAATGGAACTAGCCCCTCCACTTCCGACTCAGCTGCAAGCCAGGGGGCCTCCTCATCAGCCATGGGGTTCCATTTAGATTACTTTGTGGAAAAGGATGATGACATTGAGTCGTATTTAAGCAGATACGAAATATTAGCCACTACTTATGGGTTAGAAAGAGAAAAATGGGGTGTAAAGTTGTCTCAGGGTCTTCGGGGAACAGCTTATGAAGTGTTTTCCAAAATGAGCAGGGATGACCAAGACAACTATGACCTGTTGAAGCAGGCTCTTCCGTTAAGATACGAAAAGAACGGAGAGTTTTATAGACAGAAATTTAGGAATGCCAGGCTACTGTCGGGTGACACCTATCACCAGTTCTCCGCCCGGTTGGAAACGTATTTTCTCATGGAACAGGGTGCGGAGAGGCTGGGTGAGATCATAAATGTCGCTGAAAGATATCAGGCAGCCCAGGCAGAGGTAGCTGGTATCAAGAAGAAACCAGTAGATCAGTATAAGGCTCCTCAAAATTATAATAAATTTGATAACAGAAGTAAGCAGAACTTTGATAGGCCTCGGAATGATTTTAAAAATAAAACCTCACATTTCAATGACAGAAAGAATGATGAAAGAAAACCTTTTAACCAAGGAAAGAGGTGATGTAAACATTGTAGGAAGGACAACCATAACACCGAATTCTGTAAAAGTAAACCTTCTGGATGTGCTGCTATGAGAATGGGGAACCAGGAAGTAAAGGACAAACCTGCTGAACAGCAGGAACCTTATCACCCCCCAGTTTGTGAGGATGTTGTATGCAATGAGGTCACCATTAGGTGCCTCTATGATACAGGTCTAGATTTTGATGCTGTCGTGAGCGCGCATTTGGTGAACCCAGATCAGTATACCACAGAAACAGTGGAGATACAAGGGGCGACCAAGGACCTACCACTCATGAAACTTCCCATTGCAAGGATAACAGTGAAAACTCGCTATGTGGAAGGGATAATTAGAGCAGCAGTGATAGACGCACCCATCTACCCTCTGATATTGGGGTGTCGTTATGTCTACTTGGGAAATCCCAAGAGACCTGTGGTCTTGGCAGCAGTCCAGACCCGATCACAATCCAGAAAGGAAGAAGATGAACCTATAAATACTCATCCAGAGGAGATGAGGAAGGCACAGGCTGAAGATAGGTCACTGAAGCCGTGCTATAAGAAACTCCCAAAGAGCCATACTTCTCCTAATAAAGGAGAATTCTATATGAAGAATAAATTGTTATATAGGAAGGCCGGCACTGGTTCAGCTGGTCACGGACAGCTGGTCCTTCCCAGTTCATATAGGGAAAAGGTAATGGAGTTAGGTCATGCTATCCCCTTCAGTGGTCACATGGGGATTAGCGCAACAGGACAGCGTATAGCTTGTCATTATTTCTGGCCAGGGATAACGGAAGACATAAAGAGATATATAAAATCCTGTCCCGAATGCCAGAGAGTAGCTCCAAAGCATTGAACTGCTCCAGCAACTCTTGGGGAAATGCCCATTGTGGGAACCCCTTTTGAGAGAGTTGCAGTGGATATTGTGGGACCTCTCACTCGGACCAAGAGGAGGAACAGTTACATCCTTACTCTGGTAGACACTTGTTCTATGTGGGGAGAGGCGGTAGCCCTGTCATCAATCGATTCAAAACATGTGGCAGAGGCGTTACTTACGATATTCACAAGGTTAGGATTCCCGCATCAAATCTTGACTGATAATGGCTCTCAGTTCAAGGGGAAACTAACAGAAGAGGTTTTCAGGTTGTTCCAAGCCAAGCACTTTCATTGTAGTCTGTATCACCCCCAAGGGAACGGCCAGGTAGAGAGGTTCAATGGGACTCTTATTTCTATCCTGAGAAAGCTGGCACATGAGAAACCTTATACGTGGGACCACTACTTGCCCGCCGCGTTGTTTGCGTACCGGGAAGTACCACATAATTCAACCGGAATGGCACCCGCAACCCTGTTATTTGGGAGGCCAATAAAAGGTCCGTTGGAAGCGTTGTTAAGGACCTGGACAGATGAGAAGGCAGAGAAGACTGTTACCTCATCATATCAATATGTGAACGAACTGACCACTCGTTTAAAAACTAGTTGGAAACTGGCAAATTATAATTTGAGACAAGCCAGGAAAAAGCATGCTGCTTATTATAATAAGAAAGCGAAGGATAGAGAACTTGCTGTAGGGGAGAAGGTGCTTCTTCTATTGCCAGGCAGCAACAATAAACTTCAGATCGGATGGCAAGGGCCATATACAGTTTTGGAAAAGGTATCCAGAACAAATTATAAGATAGACAAAAAGGGAAAGGAAAAAGTCTATCATGTGAACCTTTTGAAGAAATATCTGGACAGACAAATCCAGGAAGGAACACACCTATTGGCCTTGTCTATCGCAACCGAAATGAAAAATGACCCTCTCCCATCATTTGAATATCCACTGAAAACCAGTGAAACGTTTGCACAGGTGAAGATCAGTAATCACCTGACAAAAGGACAGAAGGAGAAGGTTCAACAGGTCCTTGAGAAACATACAGATGTGTTAACGGATAAACCGGGGCACACACATTTGTTGGAATATGATATGAAACTACTAGACCCAGCACCTATCTGTATGAGGCCCTATTCTATTCCTTTCGCTAAGGAAAAAGCTTTGAAAGAGGAGATTGATTATTTGTTACAAGAAGGGATTATTTCTCACAGTGAGTCTCCTTATAGTTCCTGTGTGGTTTTGTTGCGGAAACCATCGGGAGAACATAGACTGTGCATAGATTACAGGAAACTGAATGCTGTCACAGAAGGTCAGGTGGATCCATTACCTGATACTACTCAACTATTTGCCAGGCTGAACAAGGCAAAATATTTTTCTAAGGTGGATCTTAGCAAAGGCTATTACCAAATTCCAGTAAAGCCTGAGGTTCGACCTTATTTAGCCTTTAGCACCTCGGAAGGTCATTATGAGTTCAACATGTTACCGTTTGGGTTGAAAAATGCGCCGAGTGTGTTTTCAAGGATGATGCGAAAATTGCTGGATCCCCTGAAAAATCCATGTATTTCGAATTTTATGGACGATATCCTCAGTGCTACGGAAACATTTGAGGAACACGTTACCTCTTTGAATATGCTGTTTGATAGACTCAGAGAGGCTAGCTTAACCGCTAGGCCAACAAAATGTTGTATTGGTTGTAAAGAGTTGGAATTCTTGGGACATACTGTACATCAGGGTAGCATGACCCCTGATCCCAAGAATCTGGAGAAATTGAAAAGAGCACCTAGACCACAAACAAATAAAGATGTGCGATCTTTCGTGTCGTTGTGTGGTTTCTACCAAAAGTACATTGAAAATTTTAACTCTATATGTGCTCCTCTGACGGATTTAACTCGCAAAGGTCAACCTGATACAATAAATTGGTCAGCACAGTGTGAATTGGCTTACCAGGAGTTAAAAGAGAAACTTACAAGCAGGCCAGTATTGCAATTGCCTGACTTGAATCAAGAATTTATCGTGAGAAGTGACGCAAGCAATGTGGGCCTAGGCGCTACATTGTTGCAAAGGTCCTCCTCACAAGATGGAGAATTGAACCCAGTCGCTTATGCAAGCCGCAAGTTGAACAAGGCTGAAAAAAATTATTCAACAAGTGAAAAGGAATGTCTAGCTTTGATATGGGCTATAAAGAAATTCCAGATTTATTTATATGCCAGGACATTTGTGGTCCAAACGGATCATTCACCACTCGTATTCCTGTCACAGGCCAAGCATGAAAATTCCAGATTATTGAGATGGTCTTTATTATTGCAGCCATACTAATTTCTGATAGAATATATTCCCGGCCCTCGGAACGTAGGTGCAGACTTTTTAAGTAGACATTCTTATGATGAAGATCAGAAAAACGCGTAAGACTTCATTGAGCTAAGTTATCTCGCAGATTATAACCTGCTAATGATTGCATGTTTTAGGATGGGAGGTGTGTAGTAAAATCTGCGAGAATAATCGCTCATTTCAGTAAGATTTTAGTCATAAAATGATAATAAATAAACCCGCCCTATTGTGTCTGACGGTGATCCTCTCACACGCCAGCATAGCGCTGAATTTTGTGCAGTGCTAAAGCCTATAGAACGATCCCACGGTAAAAATCTAACACGCGTTTTAGTTTCGGTTTCGAAAACGTACTACCAACATTTAACATTTTGCCAGATCTGCTGCATACACACTGCAGCCAAGACTTATAATTAACGATTTTGCGGAAGTATGTCGCCAAACTGCTATCTGAATTAACGTATTCTGTCAACTTTAACGCAAAATTTAGTAGTAATCCTTACATTTTTTTGGTAGTGTTACACGATACAATACAAATTATTAACGCCAATTCTTAACCCGCCACGCCAACACCCCGCTTCGCTTGACACATTCTGCCATGCATATATACACGCTGGAGCAAAGCCAACAGAGGCAAACACGCAGACAATTTTATTGCCTCCTCGCGGTAATGTTTCTGACGTCACAAAAACAAGTTAGTTATTTGAAAATACATGCTGGCGAGATGAAAGAGAGGGAAAGATGGCTGTCTTGTGTAAAATATTTATTTGACGATCGACTATGACAAAAATTGAAAATCTAACCCAATATGAATCTGACCATAAAAATCATATGGTAGTATAGCTTAGAGTCCACTGAGCAAGAATGTGTTTTAAATAATATGATAGTCCCAGTATTAGCCAAGTTATTGGGAAAATACAAAATGTCTACGGACGCACGACCAGACAGACTGTTGTTCCTGCTTGTTTTTTTTTTCATAACGTTAGTGGGGATACCGGCTTAGAAGGGAGGCATTGAGGTAAATTCAAATTCGCTTGGGTAACAAGAGTATAGGAGGGAAAAGGGGAGCGGTAGGAAAATGTAATCTAAAACGAAACATCTTTTTGTATTGGCATAACTAAAGCAAACTGGCCAATCGACTACCAGACGCAGAGAATGTTTGGAATTGTTTTTGTTTTTCAAAAACTGCATTTGAATTCTGGTAGTCGCAAGCTTTCGATTGGCCAGTGCTACTAAATATTAGATAGAAGCTTTCATTATTCATTGCCAGTTGAACTAAATTTTTCATTCAGATACGCTGAGAACAGCTGTGATAAATTTAAAAGTAAATTAAATAACTAAATAAGTATTTCACAGTCTGGTCGGAGCAGAAGAAACTGAGGCCACTTCTTTGCAAGTCAGCGTCATTTGTTTATATTTCTTGAATTTTGTGGTAAGAATGCTTTATGAATTTAATATGTTTAATCCCATTACCAAAGTTAGATACTGCTATTGGGAAAAAGTGAAGGACGTGCCGGGAGCAGACATTGTTGAGTCCTCACGTTGAAATGTATCTAACTGATGTATGCTGACATGATTATGTTTGAATATTATTGTATTAGAGTATATTAGTAAGCCTTCGTGTTCCATGAACACTGTTCAACATGCCTGAAGCATTTATATTTAAAAAGAAAAAGAAGAGAAAAATATATAAAAGGAAATGTGGTTACCCCACATTATATAATTGAGGAAAACTATGTAAATGTACAGTGGCGTATCTGCCATAGGGACCTGAGGTGTGGTCACAGCAAGGTGGGAGTCATGAAAAACTAGGGGCGAGTGCATCTGAAATGCACGCGAGGCTGACCCCATATCACAGTAGAGAAATAAATAATATCAAAAGTGATCAGATATAAAAGGCCAGGGTGTCCTTTTGTTGCAGAGGTTTTATTTCCTGTTGCCAGCTGGTAACAGGAAACCTGAAGAGTGACGATAACGCCAAGAAGTCTCCGACAATTCATGTATGCTGTCAAGAGATAACAGCAGGAGCTTGGGCGTGTGATGTGATATCGATATTTCTGCAACTACACACTATCTTATCATTCAACAAGAAACCCCAGGTGATATGTTAAGGACCTGGGTATATCTGACAGTTTCGTTTTAAATAAACACTGGTATTTCAAAGCATACTCAGGAAGTTGATGGGGTAGGATGATAATACAGCCCCTCATACACAGTGACTCTCCCTATTAGATGAATAAAGTGTAAGCTGTGAACATTCCAACAGGAAAGACATATATTAACTTTGTAGTTATTTGGGCAGATTGTCCACACACATTTTTAGTTGATCTTTTCTGTAAACTATTTTGTCCTCATTTTTAAAGACCTGTCCAAAAGATATGACTGGACAGGCAAAATAAATTGTACAAAAAATATCAAATTTAAAGAAAAACTTAACCACAGGTTTTTATTCACTTCCTCATAGAAACTTAACGTGTTTTTGTGTTGTGTACCATCATTTCATTTCTCCCCTAGACACTAGGTACATCATACACCAGACACTAGAGCCAAAATAGTGACCGTGTGAGATCTAGGGAGGTAGCGTTAGGTTCCCTGCACACAATTCATCATCATCATTTATAGAGTCAGGGGCCTACATGTGCTTGACCTCACACGGTTAATACATACACGGATTTCATTCTTTTAGGATACCATCATAACCTCCCCAGCAAAATCTAACTTTGCTACAATTGAGGTCTCCCATTACTACAATAAGATCATATCTAGGTGTGTCTTCCATTTCTTTCTGCAGTTGTTGATAGAATTCATCCATGACCTCTTCATCGCTGTCATTCGTTGGTGCGTAGCATTGTATTATTGTATTATTGGTGAATCTACCTCTCAGTCTTAATCTTATCAGTCTGTTGTTGATGGGTTTCCATTCCAGTAATGTCCTTTCTATTCCTTTCTGTAAAATAATGGCTACGCCTTCATTGTGCTGTCCATCCTCTCTTCCAGAGTAAAGTACTGTTTCTCCTGTTGCTGTTTTAACTTTTCCTGCCCCTGTCCATCTGCTCTCGCTTATCCCTAGAATATGTAGCGTATAGTTTCTCATTTCTGCCGTGACCTGTTTTAGTTTACCCGTCTCATTCATTGTCATGGCATTCCAAAATCCTATTCTTGTGTCGTGTTTTGCGGTCAGGACGTTCGTTCTCGTGTCAGTGGCTTCCTTTCGGCTTTCACCACTGACAGTCATACGAGCCTCAGACTCCGAATGTCCGTCCCGCAGCAAAGTTTGTTTATTCGTTGTTGTTTCCGTAACTTCAATTTTTTTTTACATAGACAGGGGTGTCAGCCCTATGCTAAAACCCCCAACCTGGAGGACCAGAGTGTCTGCTTTCGTCTGACTCCTGCCCGCGCAAACCTGTCCAGCTTGGTAGAACCTTCCAGGAGTAAAACTCCCGCTGGCATAGCTCTGGGGGTAATCAGGGTACGCAAGTCGCCATACCTCGACAAGTTATTGACACCGGTGATGGCAGGAGAAGAAACATGGCAAACACATATAGTTAGGAAAGGGAAGAAGGCTGGTGCAACTCAAATAGACGAACGGAATCGGGCCTGTTGAAAAAATAAAACCACAGTACTGCATCACAACAGTGCATATTACACTTGCAACTAAAAATCTAAATCATCTCAAGATACGTACAGTGCACATTAAACTTGAAACTAAAAATCTAGATCTTCTCAAGATACGTACAGTGCACATTAAACTTGCAACTAAAAATCTAGATCATCTCAAGATACGTACAGTACACATTAAATGTGCATCTAAAAATCACCACATCGCAGATAACCAGAGCGAAAAGGTCATAGCTATTTCAATTGAATGTGTGTAACGATTTAGAAAATTGACTATAAAATTATTTCTTTTGCGTGATTATTTTAAATGCTTCTTTTAAGGAACAACTTCTGTATAAGTATTTAAAAGCGAAGATATACATGCAGTTGTTCATATAAAAGGCACCATGTAAGAACTCATTCGTATAAAACTCTATGCAGATACAAATAGCATCAAGCAGACCATTGCTTTCTTTGAAAATATTCAAGCAGACGTCTGACTGTGTAGGAAGGAGATTATTCGTGTAAAAACTGGAATGCAACAGGGATGCCTCTTGTTATGATTCCTCTTCACATTCGCCATAAACTGAATTATGAAAATACCATCGACCAGTCGCAAGGGAATTCACTGGACTCTAACCATTAAAAAAACTGGGCATTTGCTGATAATCTTTCCCTTCTATTCCATGATCTAAGTTAGACACAGGATACAACGTTAGTGGTGATGATGATATAATCCCTTTGTGGTGAAGTGGGATGTTATAAATATTTATAGGGGACTTAGTGTACTGACTGAGATCAGCTGTGAAGGTATATATATATATCTAATAAGAGTAGTGTATTATATATAACCTTACTTGCTGCCACATATATATATATCTCAGTCAGAATTATTCTGGAATAGTGTGATGACTACGTTATATGTCTAGGGTATGTGTATGATGAAGTGTAAGTCAAAACAACAACAGACAGATAAACAATTTAATTTATTCCACTACACTTGACAACACTGTGACACTCACATACATAAAACACTCTACGAGGATATCTTAAAGGAGTCACTGATAACTTTTCAAATAACAATATGTATTCATTGCTGTCATGAATGTATATGTGTCCTGATTCAAATACAAAGGGAACCAGGAATCACAATCAATTTTAATTACAAGTTATATGTACAGAATTTCTCAATATGAATATTGTAGTGACATGTATTTTTAATAGTATCCTATGTGTGTCAGTGGTGTAGTGGTAATATGAGGTAATACTGGTTTTGTTTTGTTCAAGCTCTGTTGGTATTTGTCATCATGACTTCAATAGTTTGTCTTTATTGGAACTAGTATTGGAGATGTTCTCAGTTCCTGATATTAAAACAATTAAATTCCCCTCTTGATTATATTTTACACGGTCATTTTAAGATGGGGGTACATAATGTTGAGCTCAGCTGGCCACATCAGCTTATCTTGCGTGATGGCGGCAGGAAAAGACTCCTCTGCTCGATTTCTCCCCTGGGCTCTGGAGACCCCTCACTGATAGCTAAATGGACCAAGGAGTATGCTGTCCGACTCTGGATTCAGCAAAGCTCTGACCAGGTGCTGCTCAATACCATCAAGACCACGGTCCCTGAAAACAAGAAGGATGTACCTTCTACTTCATAACTAATTGATACTCTAGTTCTACACTGAGCACAATACATCACAAACATTGAGTTCAGAGCGTTAGGCCAACTGTCAGCTTCATCTGAAATATTTTATACCAGTATTTCCCTCCCTAATGGTTACTACGCCTCTGCAATTCCAGCATTATTTCTTTCTAGTCAATCATCTAGGTGTCAGTGTACTGTTTGGCCATTCCATGCCGTTTTACTTTCCTCCGACACCTTCTGTTCAGGCTGGAGCATTATAGGCTTTTCCTCATGTTCGCTACTGAACTACACATATATACAGGCATAAATTAACAATTTACATTCAATTTTCATTAAAAGATACTGAATGTTTCAAGCTTACCACAATTCATGGAAATAAACACAGATACGTTGACTAGCAATGAATTCTGGCACAAATACTGGCACAAATTCCCATCTGCTTATGTTCCAGGCTTTTATTTAGCAAAAATATGAGCTGGCTTCAACGCACTGTTGCTTTATCAAGCTTATTTGAACTAGTGGTCTCGAACTAACGCTCCTAAGTGATTATATCAGCGAGTCTGGCCAATGGAGCCACTTTTCGACAAGTGTTTGAAAAAATTTTACCTTCCTACGTCTCCCCTAACAACCAAGGATAGCATTTATAGTCCGACTAATCGTGTTTAGCCTTACATATCATTCCAGCCAATCAGTTCAAATGTAACTTGTGGCCCATTTCCCGTACAATGGTGGTTTAAAAAAATCTACCACTGAGCGATTCTGATTTTGGGTGTTGTCTGACAGCACCATCATTTTATTTTGGCTATAACTTGTTAATTCCTAGACTATTTGCATAACACTTAACATATTCTTTGTCATCAAGCCCTAAGGAACCCAAATATACAAATTTAAAAGAGCTACGTGGCTGCGTTCAAAATATGCAATTTCTTCTACCTCCTGTTTCGAAGATGTGCTGTCTGGGTACTGTAATGTTTTCAAACGTAAACCCATCTAATGTCATCTTTTCTAATAAGCGTTTTCCAGGTTTTTTAAAACCTAACTCTGGGAAGGGTAGTGTTTTTATCACTGTCCGTCTGAAAAAAAAAGTTAGTGCATGTGGCCTTACACGCGTGATAGTAGTAATTGTGTATCGCGTTACGCTTGTTGGGGTGGCATTAATAGCGAGACGCGTGTTTAATTTTGCATGCGTTCCTGATTTTCAGCCCTCCCTTCTTTCTATTTGAGTCCATCTGTTCGTTCGTTTTGGTAACGTAGTATAATTAATGTTAGGATTAATTTAGGTCATTACGCAGTGTGCCTCTCAATGTTTTTCTTAGAAATGCAATACCCGTTTTAATGTGTTGTGGAAACGCTTGTATTTATGCAGTGGCTTATATTTAACGTGGAAACGTTACAATTTGCAGACGAAGCATAAAACAAAGGGGGATTTCGAGTACATTCCTTGTGACAGCACTGTTATTTTACCATTGCTCTTTTCTTTATTAGAATTTATTTGTTAGGCTTTACATTTACCTGATACTTTATATATGTGGATTAGAATATTTCACGACACCTCCCCTCTTAAAACAGACATCCCATGTCAGTCCTTTATTCTATATACACATAGATAAATGTAAGTCAACTTGACTTTACTCTGCTGTGGTGCTATCATGGTTTTATGTAGTTGGGTCCATTCAGAGTAGGCACTACTCATGAAATCTGCCTCAGACTTCTACAACCAATAATATATTTCGGTTATGTTACTGAACAGCCGCAAGTGTGAGTGCTTGTCTTAATGCTGCTTCGCAACCCGTATTCACCATTTCACTTCTCTGAGTCTGCGCAATGACATGTCCAGAGAACATTAAATTTTCCTCAAAATGTACGTTATGAGGAGATAACATATACCTGGTGATAGCAGAGTTTTCGTAGTGGATCCCATAATCTTCTTATTATCCTGTATGAAACATTCGGAATATCCTCAATCAAAGAGGCAACTCAGGGATTCATTACGTTCCTCCGAAATGTTTACATCCAACAATTTTTTCATCATTCTAGAGAAGACACTAGGCGCATTCTTTAATCCAAATGGCAATCTATTAAACTCATAGTGTCCTTCTGAGGTACTAAAAGCTAGGTATGGTCTAACCTCAGGCTTTACTGGAATCTGATAGTATCCTTTACTCAGATCCACTTTTGAGAAATATTTAGCTTTATTTAGTCTGGCAAACAGCTGATTTGTATCCGGCAATGGATCCACCTGTCCTTCTGTAATAGCATTCAGTCTCCTGTAATCTATACAGAGTCTATGTTCTCCAGAGGGCTTCCTTAAGAGTACAACACCGGAACTATACGAAGATTCACTGTGTGAAATAATTCCTTCCTTCAACAGATAGTCTATCTCTTCCTTCAAAGCTTTCTGCTTAGCAAACGGAATCGAATATGGTTTCATACAGACAGGTGTGGGGTCTATCAGTTTCATATCATATTCCAATAGGTTTGTATGCCCTGGTCGGTCTGTTAACACCTCTGCATGATTATTTAGACCCTGTTGCACTCTCTCTTTCTGAGTTTTCGTTAAATGTGTACTGATTTTCACCTGTGCTGCTGTCTCACAGGGGTGTAATGGATATTCAAATGATGAAAGTGATTCCTTTTTCATCTCCATGGCGATGGACAAGGTCAACAAGTGTGTCTCTTCCTGATGTTCTCTTTCCAAATATTTCTTCAGGAGATTCACATGATAGATTTTTTCTTTCCCCTTCTTATCTATCTTATAATTTGTTCTAGATACCTTCTCTAAAACTGTATATGGACCCTGCCATCCAATTTGTAACTTATTCTGACTCCCGGGCAAAAGAAGCAGTACTTTCTCTCCCCAGCCAAATTTCTGTCTTTCGCCTTCCTGTTATAATAGGCAGCATGTTTCTTCCTGGCTTGTTTCAAATTTTCATTGGCAAGTTTCCAGCCAGTTTTTTAACGAGTGGTCAGCTCATTCACATATTGGTATGAAGATGTAATGTTTTCCTCTGCCTTTTCATCAGTCCACGTTCTTAACAAAGCTACATATGGACCTTTAATTGTGTGGACCTATTTGTCCATGCACCGGTATGGTCTCTTCCACGCGAAGCTTTATAGTGATGATTTTTCCTCCCAGAATTATCATTCACAAAACGACCGCTACCAATTTTTCTTTTGGGGCTTTCTCCCCACTTAAAATTCTTGATGAGAGATTTCCTCTCTACATCCTCTTCCTCCAGTTTGTCTAAGTCCGATTGAGGGATTTTCGGCTTATCCTGGGGTAAGACCTCTTTTTGCACTCTCCGCATAGTGGCCATTGTAAAACAGTTAAGTGAAGCTTGTCCGTGAAAAGGGGCTTCCCATTCCATTTGGTCCACTTTATCAAATCTATTTTTCTTTTTTATTATCAGGCCTAATTTTGCCCCGTGGCGTGTCCAGGTCCTGATCCATGTTCCCACTTGTGGGTGTTCCCTCATGTGCTATGCTACACCTTTCTACAAAATTCTCAATGTCCCATCTTGCTTTGGGCCAATAATAATTGTGAGCCACCTTTTGAATGATGGTACCTATCTTCTCATGGTCCCCATCTGGTTTCACATGTAGGCTCCTTATTAAGTCTGCCCTATATCTTTTAGGAAGTACCAGTTGTCCCTGACCTTTGGATCTAGCTCCAGTCTTCCTATACATCAACTTGTTTTTCATGTAAAAATCTCCCTTGCCTGGAGTTGTATGACAAGTTGACAATTTTCTGAAACAAGGCTTGAGTGTTTTATCCCCAGCCTGTGCCTTCCTCATCTCTTCTGGAGTGATATCTAACATAATATCCTCCTCCTGTCTTGAGGTCGACCTGACCTGAAGGGTTGCCATATACACAGGTTTCCTTCTGCAACGGTCAGTGTCATGATTGTCCATCTGACAATTCTTACACCACCTTTTTCCTTGGTTGAAAGATTTTCTTTCATCATATTTCCTTTCATCGAATTGTGGGAATTTATTTTTATTTTTCATACCGTGGCCTATCAAACTGGTGCTTACCTTTGTTTTGATCCCTAGGATCAAATTTATTAAAGTTCTGTGGTGCCCTAAAGTTATCCACTTGTTTCTTTTTATTACCTGTTACCTCTGCTTGAGCTGCTTGATACCTTTCAGCAACATTTAGCAACTCACCCAGCCTCTCTGCACCTTGTTCCATGAGAAACTTTCTCAGGTCTGGAGCCATGGACTCTCTTAGTTGCTCTATAAGGACCATTTCCTTAAGATCTTGGGTTTTCCCCAGAGAAGTCCATTTCTCCAAGTATGTCTCTATTCGTGCAGAGAACTGGTGATAGGTTTCACCTGACAGTAGTTTAGCATTCCTAAATTTTTTCCTATAAAATTCTGCATTCTTTTCATATCTTAACAAAAGAGCCTGCTTTAGCATGTCATAATTTTCCTGATCACCTCTGCTCATTTTTGCAAAAACTTCATAAGCTGCCCCACGAAGTCCCTGAGATAACTTTAAGCTCCACCTTTCTCTCTCTAACCCATATGTGGTAGCTAATAGTTCATACCTATTTAGATAGCTCTCTATATCATCGTCTTTCTCAACAAAATGATCTAAATGGAAATTCATAGCTGAGGTTGAGGCTCCCTGGCTAGCGGTGGCATCAGAGGCAAAGGGACTGGCACCATTTTCAGGAGCATGGCCTTGAAACTCAAACTCCCTTAGTCGTAACTCATGTTCCATTTGTAATCTTTTATCTTCTGCTTCCCTTTCTGCAGCTAATTTCTTGTCTTCTCTTTCTGCAGTCAATCTTCTTTCTTCTGCTTCCAATTTCTTAGCCTCAGCCTCAATCTGCAACCTCTTAATTTCTTTTTCAGCCTCTAACTTTCTTTCGGCTTCAAACCTTCTTTCTTCGCGTTCAATAAATTTGTCACATTCCGTAGTGACATAGGCAACCATAACTTGCCCATCTAATCCTAACTCTTTTGCAGTCTGAACAGCAGCAGATCGAAATTTGGCCAGGTCCGCCATTGTCTATCAGGTAAATTTATACAATGTCTAACCAACAATTCAATCTCTAAATATATATCTAATGGACAACACAGGCACCGAGAGCTCAACCTTATTTAATTCCACCCAAGGATACCTTTTAATTCTTATATTCCCTGAAGTGAATTACCCCCAATATTTTTAATAGGTAAAGATTCAAAATCCCAAGAGCGAGACCCCAATATATGTGGTGAAGTGGGATGTTATAAATATTTATAGGGGACTTAGTGTACTGACTGAGATCAGCTGTGAAGGTATATATATATATCTAATAAGAGTAGTGTATTATATATAACCTTACTTGCTGCCACATATATATATATATATCTCAGTCAGAATTATTCTGGAATAGTGTGATTACTACGTTATATGTCTAGGGTATGTGTATGATGAAGTGTAAGTCAAAACAACAACAGACAGATAAACAATTTAATTTATTCCACTACACTTGACAACACTGTGACACTCACATACATAAAACACTCTACGAGGATATCTTAAAGGAGTCACTGATAACTTTTCAAATAACAATATGTATTCATTGCTGTCATGAATGTATATGTGTCCTGATTCAAATACAAAGGGAACCAGGAATCACAATCAATTTTAATTACAAGTTATATGTACAGAATTTCTCAATATGAATATTGTAGTGACATATATTTTTAATAGTATCCTATGTGTGTCAGTTGTGTAGTAGTAATATGAGGTAATACTGGTTTTGTTTTGTTCAAGCTCTGTTGGTATTTGTCATCATGACTTCAATAGTTTGTCTTTATTGGAACTAGTATTGGAGATGTTCTCAGTTCCTGATATTAAAACAATTAAATTCCCCTCTTAATTATATTTTACACTGTCATTTTAAGATGGGGGTACATAATGTTGAGCTCAGCTGGCCACATCAGCTTATCTTGCGTGATGGCGGCAGGAAAAGACTCCTCTGCTCGATTTCTCCCCTGGGCTCTGGAGACCCCTCACTGATAGCTAAATGGACCAAGGAGTATGCTGTCCGACTCTGGATTCAGCAAAGCTCTGACCAGGTGCTGCTCAATACCATCAAGACCACGGTCCCTGAAAACAAGAAGGATGTACCTTCTACTTCATAACTAATTGATACTCTAGTTCTACACTGAGCACAATACATCACAAACATTGAGTTCAGAGCGTTAGGCCAACTGTCAGCTTCATCTGAAATATTTTATACCAGTATTTCCCTCCCTAATGGTTACTACGCCTCTGCAATTCCAGCATTATTTCTTTCTAGTCAATCATCTAGGTGTCAGTGTACTGTTTGGCCATTCCATGCCGTTTTACTTTCCTCCGACACCTTCTGTTCAGGCTGGAGCATTATAGGCTTTACATCATGTTTGCTACTGAACTACACATATATACAGGCATAAATTAACAATTCACATTCAATTTTCATTAAAAGATACTGAATGTTTCAAGCTTACCACAATTCATGGAAATAAACACAGATACGTTGACTAGCAATGAATTCTGGCACAAATACTGGCACAAATTCCCATCTGCTTATGTTCCAGGCTTTTATTTAGCAAAAATATGAGCTGGCTTCAACGCACTGTTGCTTTATCAAGCTTATTTGAACTAGTGGTCTCGAACTAACGCTCCTAAGTGATTATATCAGCGAGTCTGGCCAATGGAGCCACGTTTCGACAAGTGTTTGAAAAAAATTTTACCTTCCTACGTCTCCCCTAACAACCAAGGATAGCATTTATAGTCCGACTAATCGTGTTTAGCCTTACATATCATTCCAGCCAATCAGTTCAAATGTAACTTGTGGCCCATTTCCCGTACAATGGTGGTTTAAAAAATCTACCACTGAGCGATTCTGATTTTGGGTGTTGTCTGACAGCACCATCATTTTATTTTGGCTATAACTTGTTAATTCCTAGATTATTTGCATAACACTTAACATATTCTTTGTCATCAAGCCCTAAGGAACCCAAATATACAAATTTAAAAGAGCTACGTGGCTGCGTTCAAAATATGCAATTTCTTCTACCTCCTGTTTCGAAGATGTGCTGTCTGGGTACTGTAATGTTTTCAAACGTAAACCCATCTAATGTCATCTTTTCTAATAAGCGTTTTCCAGGTTTTTTAAAACCTAACTCTGGGAAGGGTAGTGTTTTTATCACTGTCCGTCTGAAAAAAAAGTTAGTGCATGTGGCCTTACACGCGTGATAGTAGTAATTGTGTATCGCGTTACGCTCGTTGGGGTGGCATTAATAGCGAGACGCGTGTTTAATTTTGCATGCGTTCCTGATTTTCAGCCCTCCTTTCTTTCTATTTGAGTCCATCTGTTCGTTCGTTTTGGTAACGTAGTATAATTAATGTTAGGATTAAATTAGGTCATTACGCAGTATGCCTCTCAATGTTTTTCTTAGAAATGCAATACCCGTTTTAATGTGTTGTGGAAACGCTTGTATTTATGCAGTGGCTTATATTTAACGTGGAAACGTTACAATTTGCAGACGAAGCATAAAACAAAGGGGGATTTCGAGTACATTCCTTGTGACAGCACTGTTATTTTACCATTGCTCTTTTCTTTATTAGAATTTATTTGTTAGGCTTTACATTTACCTGACACTTTATATATGTGGATTAGAATATTTCACGACACCCTTTAGCTGTGAGCAGGTAGCTCTTGACCTCTCTGACAAAGGTGCATGTCTTCCTCAGTTGTTGTGATGATGTGTAGAGTGTATTGTGGAACGTTAGTGGTAGATTAAATGTCACGTCAAGTAAATCTGAAAATAAATCTACAGAGAGAAAGCAACGATTATTGGGATGAATGCAGCAAATAAAAGCCATTTTGTATATAAAGACAAGATTCCGCCAATGTAAATGAAGTCAAGCATCAAGCATATACACATGGAATATTGGATCATGTCCTAATGACGTTGGAGGTGCATAGAGCACGCACTGAGGGAGTGGCATATTTGCTTCACGAGCCTGTCCTTGTTTGGGAATTCCCAAGACAAAGAGGGAGACCCAAAAACACTAGATAGACAGACAGAACGAACGAACGAACGAACTTTATTTTCAAAGGGTTAAGAATTGGGCACATAGGCCCGTCTGACATTCTGCCCTTCCTCTCTCTCTCATCATGTATACTAATATCCTTTCATCCTCACATTTACTTTAAGCATTATTAAGGCATTTATCATTATAAAAGTAATATTACATTTGCAATAATCATCATAATTAAAGTGTTTTTAAAATAAAATAAATAATAAAAAACCAAAAAAAAATTAATAATAATAATGAATTTGAGAAAGAAAAAAAAAATAATAATAACAACAAGACATAAGAATCGAATTCTTCGTACTGTAAATTAGTGATTTGAGACATATTCAGAGGTATGTTTTAAGAACTTTTAAATGTTCATACGGTGTTCAAATGAATGACTCAGGGACTTTTTTTTTTTAGGTTCATCAAGATGAGGTGGGTAAACAGTTACTTTCCTCGCTGTCTTTGCGTCCCAAACTCAAGACCAGAATCAGACAAGGTCGATAGTTAGATAGACATATATGAAAGCAATTAATTTGCCAAGGGTTGAAAATCGGACACAGTCCCCTCTTGCATTCTTCCTTCCTCTTGCTCAGACAGACAGACAGATAGACAGATAGACAGACAGACAGACAGACAGACAGACAGACAGACAGACAGACAGATAGATAGACAGATAGATAGATAGATAGATAGATAGATAGATAGATAGATAGATAGATAGATAGATAGATAGATAGATAGATAGATAGATAGATAGATAGATAGATAGATAGATAGATAGATAGATAGATAGATAGATAGATAGATAGATAGATAGATTTTATGTCTATTACAAGCGGAGTTCCCGCACTTTAATCAGAGCTAGTTCTAGGGATTTTCCAGGATGGTGCGACATCTTGTAGACTCTTGATGGCGCCAACTTTTATGTAATAAAATATTTATTTACCTTGAAATGTTTTGTTTCATTTTTATTGATCTGTTAAACTTTTAATGGTTTTATTATATATTATTTTGTTAAAAATACATTTCAGCACCACTTCAAGTTGGCACCCGGTGATGCTGCAGCTCTCGCACGGCTTTAAATAGACATGATCACACAACCCGATTTTCATCTTGAAGACACTCACGCAAGTACATAATGAGTAAATAATGCACAGCCTGGTGAGTATTACACATTCCGCTGGTTGTGCATGCATGTCTGGAACAGTTCAAGCGAGACAACTCTTCTAAGATTATAGGATTATGGTTGTTCGTTTAGGTCACAGCAACCTATATACAAATGCAGTGATTGTATAAGCAGGTTCAATGTAAGTTTCCGTTGTTAATGTCAAGTATGTACAACTTCAATCTTGAAACCATGCATAGTTAACTATTCATACAATCAGGGCCGTTTTAATCATTTGGCGAGCTCGGCGGTCGCCTATGGCAGCAAAATTTTGGGAGGCGACAAAAGACGTAACGAGAAAAAAAAAAAACATAGTATTTTCTGTGGTCCCTCTACAGCATTGTAAATAAGTTTGTATACATATATTTTTATTAACACATTCATGTACATCTTTGATGATCTGGTGTGGGTGTGTCTGCTGTGAACTACTTGGGGAGGCAAATACCCTGTTTGCTTAGGGCGCCAAATACTCTAGCAATTGATTGTTGCTACGATAAGATTTTAAAAATATAAGTTTATCTTTTTGTAAAATGCTACGTTGAACGTTTGTGGACATTACAGCGTGACCCAACTCAACAGCCTGATCCAACTCAACAGCATGATCCAACTCAACAGCCTGATCCAACTCAACAGCGTGATCCAACTCAACAGCCTGATCCAACTCAACAGCATGATCCAACTCAACAGCATGATCCAACTCAACAGCATGATCCAACTCAACAGCATGATCCAACTTAACAGCATGATCCAACTCAACAGCATGATCCAACTCAACAGCATGATCCAACTCAACAGCGTGATCCAACTCAACAGCGTGATCCAACTCAACAGCATGATCCAACTCAACAGCATGATCCAACTCATCAGCGTGATCCAACTCAACAGCATGATCCAACCCAACAGCATGATCCAACTCAACAACATGATCCAACTCAACAGCATGATCCAACTCAACAGCATGATCCAACTCAACAGCATGATCCAACTCAACAGCATGATCCAACTCAACAGCGTGATCCAACTCAACAGCGTGATCCAACTCAACAGCGTGATCCAACTCAACAGCATGATCCAACTCAACAGCATGATCCAACTCAACAGCATGGTCCAACTCAACAGCGTGATCCAACTCAACAGCATGATCCAACTCAACAGCATGATATTGAGTATCTTAAGAGCAGGGGTTCTCAACCTTCTTTTGCCCGTGGCCCCCTTCAGAGCCATATTTACCTCCCCCCCCCCCCCCCAAGAAATATGGCATGGCCCACGTTGAGAGCCACTAGGAAGAGTATCATTCAGGAAGACACGAAGGGAAAAAAGGGGAGGTGGGGTGGCGTCAATATGAGACCTCGTATCGCCCATCAAAACTCTTAGAGCCAGCTCTGATGATACAATACAAACAACATACCGTATAGACGAACCATTAGGATTGACCACAGTGTGGTAAAACGTCTCCAAGTAAATCAATATGGTTGCTATTTTACATTGAAGCTTATATATCCGGTAAGATCTTGTAATTACACTGTTGCTCTAATTACACAGCCAGGCCCGAAGAGATCAATCCATTCAAAATCACTTGGCATGTACAAGTTCCAACATACAAGTTGTCAATACGATGACAAATGTGCCGTAAAGTAATTTGTTGATTATCCCACTTGGTGTGTAATTTGTATGAAATTTAATTTTGTAACTTGAATTGAAATTAGCATCATTTGATTGTGCTAGTTCAAACAGAATAGTGGTCTTGCTCTGTTGATTGATTATACAGTGGTTAAATCGGTTTTTATTTTTTTAAAATTCCCATGCTTTTAATAATACTGCTAGTGAACATAGATGGTTTAATTATTAACATACATACATACATGCATACATACATTCTAGAATGTGTACTGTATGTGTATAGCTGCTTGCCCCGTTTCCTCTAGGCATGTCGTTGTCAACCACACACAAGTGCAGTTTAGTTATATCATGACGTGATTCTATATTATCAGCTGGTCCCTATACAAAAAAACCTGCACCAACCAGTCAGTTGTCTCTGTAGCAATTTGTTTGTTTACCTGATGATGGTGCCCCCCCCCCCCCCCCCCATATACAGCCTCTTGTTGATCGACTTATGACGTCATACCTGAGGGTACCGTAGTCATTTTCTTTCTTTGTTTCCTCAGAACCCCCTTTCCCCACCCCACCCCACCCCCCTTGGCCGGAAACTACAGGGGGTATTCCCGGACAGTATTGGATGCAAATAATGTTTGTTCATTGCTATTATTTTTTTACTCTAATTGAAGTATTATTGACAAATCGCCTCTTTCTGGCGTCAGTGTGTGGGTTCTAACACTTTTTTTCGCTGTGTTATATATTAAATATATAACATACTCTGTATTTTCCAAGACGTTAAATACGATGGTTCAATGGGAAAGAAAAAATACAAGGTA
>JAMPIV010003434.1:17500-212425 GCA_024509875.1 Oreohelix idahoensis | reverse complement strand
TAGTTTTGTTCCGCTTTGTTCATCTTGCGGCTAGCATAAGCGACTGGGTTCAGTTCCCCATTTGGTGAAGCGGACTTTTGTAACAAAGTAGCCCCCAGGCTCACATTGCTTGCGTCCGTTCTTACCACGAATTCCCGAGTCAAATCAGGCAATTTTAAAATAGGCTTGCTAGTGAGTTTTTTCTTTAACTCTTGGTAAGCCAATTCACACTGTGCGGACCAAACAATTTTGTCAGGATGTCCCTTACGGGTCAAATCAGTCAAAGGAGCACATATAGAGTTAACATTTTTAATGTACTTTTGATAAAATCCACACAACGACACAAAAGATCTCACATCTTTCTTTGTCTGTGGTCTCGGTGCCCTTTGCAATTTCTCCAGGTTCTTGGGGTCAGGGGTCATGCTACCCTGATATACGGTATGTCCCAAAAATTCCAACTCTTTGCATCCAATACAACATTTTGTTGGTCTAGCAGTCAAGTTAGTCTCTCTGAGTCTATCAAACAACATAGTTAAAGAGTTAACGTGTTCCTCAAACGTTTCAGTAGCGATGAGGATATCATCCATAAAATTAGTGATGCATGGATTATTCAGTGGATCCAACAATTTTTGCATCATCCTTGAAAACACACTCGGAGCATTTTTCAACCCAAACGGCAACATGTTGAACTCATAATGTCCTTCCGAGGTGCTAAAAGCTAAGTAAGGTCGAACCTCAGGCTTTACTGGAATTTGATAATAGCCTTTGCTAAGATCCACCTTAGAAAAATATTTTGCCCTGTTCAGCCTGGCAAATAGTTGAGTAGTGTCAGGTAATGGATCCACCTGATTTTCTGTGACAGCATTCAGTTTCCTGTAATCTATGCACAGACGATGTTCCCCAGAGGGTTTTCTCAGCAAAACCACACTAGAGCTATAAGGAGATTCACTGTGAGAAATAATCCCTTCTTGTAACAAATACTCTATCTCCTCTTTCAAAGCTTTCTCCTTAGCGAAAGGAATAGAATAGGCTCTCATACAGATGGGTGTTGGGTCTATTAACTTCATATCGTATTCCAACAAATTGGTGTGCCCCGGCTTATCCGTTAACACGTCTGTATGTTCAAGCAAAACCTGTTGAACCCGCTCCCTCTGATTTTTAGTCAGGTGCTTACTGACTTTCACCTGTGCCGGTGTTTCACATAATTTTAGGGGGTACTCGTGCGAGGTGAGTGGTTCGTTTTTCATCTCCGTTGCGATAGCTAAGGTCAGTAAAGGGGTGCCTTCCTGGATTTGTCTGTCTAGATACTTCTTTAGAAGGTTCACATGATAGATTTTCTCTTTCCCCTTCTTGTCAATTTTATAATTGGTTCTAGACACCTTCTCTAGAACTATATATGGACCTTGCCATCCTATTTGCAACTTGTTACTGCTGCCGGGTAATAGAATGTTGAAACCATCTATTGAGGGGTGTGTGGTTATTTATATTTTTCGTGCTTATTCCTGCCCTTAGCTTTTGCACGACTGTTTGTTTGTATCCCATATAGATAGGAATGTGATGTCCAGGGTTCTCTCTTTATGTGCCTGGCGAATAAACATTAATTCTTAGTATTAACTTACTTTGTGCACACATCTCTTTCTCCAATGAAAGTAATAATCACTGAATGACGGTTTGTAACTTTATTACACATGACGACGAACTTCACATTAGACCCATTGATGTGGTCAGGCAATAAGAACATAATCCAGATTAATAATAATAATAAAAGTCACTCATTTTCATGAACAATTATGAATGTTAAATATGCCATACATTATAATACTTCCATGTAAAAACAGGAATATACACTAGGGTTATCCACACATGCCCACACACACATCTGTGCCGCCTAACGGCTGGTCACTCAATGCCCCCTTCGCGCTGCTAAACTCTCTCTCGTTTTTTTACCTGCCTTGTTAGCAAAACTTCCCCAGCCAGTCTCATCACGTGACATAGATTGCCTATTTGAGGTGAAGTGGCAAAGTGCCAAACTCGGCGTTAAAATTAATGCATTTTCTACTCCCAACCTTGCCCCCTGTTCCCTAGCGGAAACCAAGGGTTTTCGCTTGAGAACAGTGGATAGTTAGCCCAAGAACTATTAATCTATTAGAAAAGAAAAATCCTACTGTTCAGAATAATATATATGAAGTATTAATTGACAGGCCAATCACCTGTTTGTCTAAAACTATGATTACAAGCAATATAAGAGAGAAAACCGGACTGATTTTAAAGGCGACGAACTGGAACGGACTACGGACTACGACTTATGGAACATGGAACACAAGAAGTATAAATGGGAAAGAAGAGGAGCTGATGGAAGAGATGAGGAAAGCAAAACTAGAAATCCTGGCTATTACCGAAACAAAGAAAAAGGGACAAGGAGTCATGGATCTCGATGGCAACACTCTGCTATACAGTGGTGTACCCACATCTGAAAGAGCTAAAGGGGGCGTGGGTTGCATTGTGGCCAAAAACCAGAAAGATAGTATCAAGGGATGGAACTTTGTCTCGGAGCGCATTATGGTTGTAAAACTAAAAGAAGGAGAAACCATAGTCAACCTGGTCATAGTGTATGGGCCAAATGAGGATGAGAGAGAGCAGAGGTCAAGGAGGAATTCTTCGAGCTGCTTCAAAGGACAGTGGATGACTGCCTAGATGAAATTATCATGCTCGGAGATTTCAATGCCAGAGTTGGAAATGACCATGCTAGATGGGGTGGAGTTATCGGAAGATATGGAGAAGATACTCTCAATGACAATGGAAAGCGACTCCTCAGATTCTGCAGTGAGCAGAATCTGATCATTACCAACACAAAGTTCCCCCATAAGCGCATACATGCATATACTAGGTGTGAACCAACAAAGAATGAGAAGTCAGTGATCGACTATGCCATTGTTAGGAGGAGCTCATTCAAATATGTCCGGGATGCTAGAGTCTGGAGGGGGCCAGAGATTGGAAGTGATCACTACCTGCTTACAATTAAAAGAACAACTGAAAGAGTTGCTCAGCCTAGGAACTGCCCAGCACCACGCAAGAAACCAAGTAAACGAACGGAAGAAATGAGCATTAAGACCTACAAGCTGAAAGATCCAGAAATTAAGACCAGATATCAGGGGCTTATTGCTACAGCGGTGAGAAACACAGAAGAACAACCTGATGACTTGGAAACCCTGTGGCTTAAATTCAAGGACATCATAAAGACAGCTGCTGCAGAAGCATGTGGTGAAGTCCGACTTGGGAACAAGAGAAAGAGGACACCTTGGTGGACAGAAGAAGTCAAAGAGAAAATAAGAGAGAAGAAAATGGCATGGAAACAATACTTGGGAGCTAAAAACACAGCAGGACAAATAGAGAAATATAGAGAATATGTGATACTCAGAACAGAAGCAAAGAACAAGGTGCTAGCAGCAAAACAGAAGTCCTGGGAAGAATTTGGAGAAAAGCTAGAAAAGGATGCGCAAGAAAACCAGAAATTGTTCTATAAGACCCTAAAGAACATGAGGAAGGAAAAACAATGTCCTCTTAAATTTATAAAGGACAAGCAAGGCAAATTGCTTACTGCCCCGAAGGAAGTAATGGAAAGATGGAAAGAATATTTCTCAGAACTCCTTGATGGTGAGCAAGGTAGAGCATCAGAAATGATAACCACTAGCACAGAAGAGGATACAAATGGTGATGAAGATGACATAAAGATGGAAGAACTGAAGGCAGCACTGGAGAAAATCAAGATGGGCAAAGCAGCAGGGCATGATGGTATAACACCAGAAATGGTTAAGTACATGGGAGCATCAGGCGACCTATTACTCCTAAGGGTCCTACAAGCAGCATGGTGCAACAAGGCCATACCAAAGGATTGGGAGATTGCCATCATAACACCGATTTTCAAAAAGGGTGACAATCGACAATGTGGAAACCACAGAGGCATATCCCTTCTCAGTGTCCCTGGTAAAATCTACTCTAGAATCCTAGAGCAGAGACTCCGATGCCTAGCTGAGCCACAATTGGATGAAGCCCAGTGCGGATTCCGAGCAAACCGAAGTACTCAAGACCTAATCTTCACACTCAGGCAGCTGAGTGAAAAGGCCCTTGAGTACAAGAGTGAGATCCATCTTTGTTTCATAGATCTGGAAAAGGCGTTTGACAGGGTCCCCTGGAGCAAACTTTGGGACTGTTTGGCAAGGAAGAACATTCCAGCACCTCTGATACATGCTATACAGAGCTTCTACAAGTCTTGCAGAAATTATGTGAGGACAGCAAACTATAAGTCAGAAGAGTTCAAGACCACCACTGGTGTAAGACAAGGCGATATCCTGTCACCTTATCTTTTCATACTTCTCATGGACGATGTCATCAAGGCATGTAAGGAGAGAACAAGAAAGTATTCAGTGGGGTACTGGAAGATGAGACAGGTCTGTATTTCAGAGCTAGCATTTGCTGATGATGTTGTCCTGATTGCTAAATCAGAGACACATCTCCAATCCAACCTGCAAGTCTGGAAGGAAGAGCTGGAGAAGAGAGGGATGGTCATAAGCAGCTCTAAAACAAAATCCATGGTGATATCACGAGAAGAAAGAAAACATCAGATTAAGTTGGGAGAACAGGTCCTGGAGCAGGTCGACCACTTTAAATATCTCGGAGCTATTATAGACCGAAAGGGGGGCATCAAAGAAGAGTTGGCCACTCGAAAAGCAGCGGCTGGGAGACTTTATCAGGCCATAAATCGAGGATTCCTCAGCAAGAAAGAGGTTGGTAAGAAAACGAAGATGGCTGTATACCGCTCCACCTATGTCCCAGTCTTGACATATGGATGCGAGTCATGGGCAATGACTACAACCCACAAAAGCCAGATCCAAACCTCAGAAATGAGGTATCTGAGGAAGGTGGTTGAAGTAACAAGAAGAGACATGGTCCGCAACCAGACGATACGTCAAGGCCTAAAATCCCACCCGCTGCAGACCCAAATAGAACAGTCCCAACTAAGATGGTTTGGCCATGTCTGCAGAATGGGAGAAGATCGGCTACCACGACAAGCATGGGAAACAAAGAGCCAGGGATCCAGACCTCCAGGACGACCCAGAGTCCGCTGGGAGGACAACATTAGACAATCTTTGAAGGACCGAGGACTAGAATGGAACCAGGCCAGGAAGAAGACAGCTGATAGAATAGTCTGGCGCTCTCTCTTCCAAACCTCTACACCTCACGGTAGAAGAGGAACGACTAAGTAAGTAAGTAAGTATTAATTGTAGTGCGAAATGACATGAAAACAGATATATGTAAACAGTTTAGACAAAATGTAATCCAATCTTTCAAAAAAATGCAATTAAAGTCGTAACATGAATGTTTCAATAGTATATCACCTGAAAACAAAACAAGATCAGACAATGTCAACATCTGGCACAAACAATTTCACTTTCCAGTTACATTCCTTGACAATAAGTCTGCCAGAAAGTTTTCTGATCCCTTGATGGGGATAATTGTATATCTATATTCTTGGATAAGCAAGAACCATCTGTGTAATCTACTGTTTGTCGTAGTTTTTTGATTTAGGGATGTTAGTGGACGGTGATCCGTCTGGAGGTAGAAGTGTGCGCCAAGTAAATAGCGTGATAACTTGCCCATACACCAAATGATGGACAAGAGTTCTCTTTCACTGGTGGAATACCGAGTTTCTGCTGGTAGCAACTTCCTGCTTACATACAAGCATGGATGTGGAGTATCATTGAACCATTGCAACAGGCAACCACCAATGCCAGTCTGAGACGCATCAGTCCTCAGAAGAAATGGCATAGTGATATTAGATAACACCAAAATAGGTGCCTTGGAAAATACAGTTTTAATTTTGTTCAAAGCTCCACTGCAAGTGTCGGAACAAACAATTTTATTAGGAGCTCCCTTTTTAGTCAAAGATGACAGGACAGAAGAAATAGATGAAAAGTTCGGAATGAACTTGTGATAGAAGTTAATGAGTCCTAACATGCTCCTAACCTGTTTCTTTGTCCGAGGGATATCTAATTCTAATATGCGTTTTGACAGTGTGCTCATCAGGGTATAACATGTGGTTACCAACACGGTGACCAAGAAATGAAATTTCTCGACAACCAATCTGAACTTTTGAAGGTCTAACTGTCAAACCATGCTTTCTGAGTAGCATTAATAAAGATTTTAATCCTGTGATATGTTCTTGCCAAGAACTATGGAATAAACAGATGTCGTCTATATATGTGATGACATCAGACCTATCTCCTAAGAGTCTCCGCATCATGCGCACAAAAGTCGCGGGAGCATTGACAAGGCCAAAACACATATAATTCCATTGGAATAACCCATATGGAGTCATAAACGCAGTTAGAGGTTTGGCTTTATCAGTTAAAGGGATCTGCCAATATCCCTTGGATAGATCTAGTTTGCTAAAGTATGTAGCCTGGGATAGTTGTGATAAGAGATCCTCCAAAACAGGCATGGGCTCGGCATCTGTGAGAGTGACACTGTTAAGACGTCTAAAATCAATGCAGATGCGAAGAGATTTGTCCTTCTTTCTAACTAGAACCATAGGAAAAGAATAGGATGATTCAGAAGGAGAAATGATGCCCATGCGTAGCATATCCTTAAGTTCACTATCCACCTGAGATCTGTAGTGTAAGGGTATAGTATACGGTCTGAGTTTGATAGGGTGATCATCAGTCAATGTAATATCATGAGAGATAACATCAGTGCGACCTGGAAGTTCAGTCAGCACATCAGAGAAAGATTCTAAAACAGCAAGAGCCTGTTCTCGATAACTAGAATCTAAATCACCTGATACAGTTACATCTCTCCAAGATTCGGAAGATGTTAAAGGCAGCAGAGGAAAATTAAAAGAAATATCGCTCGCTGTAGAATCATCAGATTCCACAACAGCTGACAAAGTCTGTCGAACTGGTTCATCAGAAATACTGTCTAAGATAGGTTCTAACTCTGCAGGGCGCTCCACATACAATTTTAACATATTAATGTGAAATGTTTTAACTTTGCCCCTTATGTCAATGGCATAATCTACATCAGTTTTCTTCTCAACCACCTTAAAAGGGCCCTGCCAGGAAATTAGCAGTTTATTTTCGTTGGTTGGAAGAAGTAGCCATACTTGTTCTCCTGGTAGGAACGAACGTAATTTTCGAGATTGGTTGCAGCGCACTCTCGACCTCTGTGAAGCATTATGTATCATACCTGATGCATAAGTACATGCATCTACAAGGCGTTGTCTGAGATCAATGACCAGTTCATAGCTGGTACGGACAGTAACATCCTCCACTGATCTCAACAACAAATCCTTGAGTATGTGCATAGGACCTCTAGGGTTGGCACCATATACCAACTCAAATGGCGAAAAGCCAGTGCTCTCATGGGGCACTTCTCTGTAAGCAAATAAGACTGCTGGTAACATTCGGTCCCAGTCACGAGGACATGTCTCGGTGACTTTGCCTAACAACTGCTTCAACGAGCCATTGAAACGCTCGCAAACGCCATTGCTTTCCGGATGGTATGGGCTTGTGAACGAATGCTTAATTGCTAACATGTTCTCAATATCTTTCATCATTTGAGACATAAATTGAGTACCACGATCTGATAAGATTTCATCAGGAAATCCTATGCGACAAAAAATAACAAATAAAGCATCAGCGACAGCTGCTGAGGTGATAGTCTTCAATGGTATGGCCTCCGGCCAACGTGTACATAAGTCTATACACGTTAGGATATATCTATATCCTCTATCTGACATGACTGACATAGGACCAACTATGTCAATTGCAAGCTTGGTGAAAGGCCGTAATGGCACATCAGTGACTTTTAAGGGTGCAGCGTGGTGCTTGCCCCTACGTGCTACCTTTTGGCAAGTTGTACATGACCTGCAGTATAGCTTTACATCTCTGTTAACACAGGGCCAATAAAAATTTGAGGTGAAACGAAACAGAGTACGCTTAATCCCCATATGACCAGCTAAAAGCGAGTCATGGGCAGTATTCAATACAATAGGTCTAAAACTCTTTGGAATAACTACCTGTCTCCTGACTAAAACATAGTTGTCAAAGCATCTAGTCAGTACTGAGTTTTTAAATTCAAACCAATAAGGTGAAGTTTTTGTTTTCTTCACATGTTTGCTCTCTGCTAGAGCAAACAATGGTTGCAAAGCAACATCTTCGCGCTGTTTGGTCGCGAACGACTGGGGGGAAACATGAACATTCTGAAGAGATGCTCTCTCACTAAATGGTATAGCTGGCTCTGCCTTGGATTCAGCCGCATGCTGGGCCCTAATGACTACAGCGTTAGCCAACATTGGGTGAGATTCAACCCATTTATGTATCTCATCTGGGGAGCAATCCTTAATACCTTATATATTACCAAGGATAATGTCTGATACTGGTTCATCAAGGACACATGCCCTTACCTTACCTGTAAAGAAGGGTGTGGCAATATCTATTTCTGCCACTGGGTAACACTCTATACTCCCACCAAATGTTATGCACTTCACTGTTTTACCAGTAAAGGCAGATTCATCAATTAGCGATCTACGGACTCCGACAGTGGTACAGCCAGAATCACGAAGGACACTTACATGCCTGTTATACAGAAAACCAGTATATAACGTGAGGCGTCCCACGTTCTCACAAGATGACATAGCAGGTAGAGCATGCCCGCAGATCAATCTGGGCTGTGAACCAGGTTGGAATAAAGATTTGCATCCATAACAATTTTCATCATTAAGTGAGCTAACAATACATGCATTGGCATGGTCGGCTCCCTTCTCATCATTCTTCTTTGCAGTTACACATGCATTACCCTTCTCATGATTGCTATTGTCATTATGCCCACAGTGTTTGTTAGTGCTGTTTCCATAATATTTCTTATAAGTTCTATTCCTAGCACATGACCAACATCTGCCATTATTCCTATTACCACTGTAGGATGCATTGTCTTGTGTGGGTCTATGATCCATCCGTTTGTGATGCATTTCCTCATTACGGCTAGAATTCTGCCGCCACTGACCTTGGTTTGAATAACCATAGTCTCGCCTCTGTGGAAAGTTAGATGGTGACCTCTGCCTTGGGAAGTTATATTTTCCTCGGTAGTTGGATCTATAACTTTGCCTTACTCTGCTGTCCACACTCTGTGATCGAGGTCTATGACCACCATCTCTAAAGTCATGACGAGCCACACATACTGGGAGTGCGTCCTTTATAGTTGGTTTGTGAACCTCTTTATCTGGGTGAGCTGTCATATATTGTCTCCCAAGTATCTCCATTGCCTCAAGGTCTTTCGGTTTTCTTTCTTGAAAAAATGAGGCAAGATCGGTGCTACATGCCGACAACACCTTGTCACGTAACATTAGATCAAGTAAGCCAGTGAAGGTCTTATCAATTCCGGACAATTCTATCCATCTTTTAGAATATAATTTTATTAATGAGATAAATTCTCCAAAGTCAGCTTTCCTGCTAGGCAGACAGGAATGAAATTTATCACGGAATCCTGCTTCTGTAAGCTGAAATTTACGTAGCAATGTCTCCTTGACAACATCGTAGTCTTCTCTACTACCGCTGTCCAGAGCAAAATAAGCCTGTAGAGCGTCCGCTGTTAAAAAATCGCATAATGTTGCACTCCATTGACCCTTGGGGATCTTCAACGCGCTGACCTTGAGCTCAAAACGTTGTAAGAAACTATCGACGCAGTCGATTTGTTGGTTGAAATTAGGCAATCGTATCCGGTTTGTGGTCACAGGTGTACTAGATGATGTGTTTGGAGCGTCCAACTCCACTTTTCTTAGGGCGACAGCAACATCTATATCTTTCTGAATACGCAATTTCTCTATCTCCAAATCAGTTGCTTTCTGAGCAGTTGCAGCAGCTAATCTTAATTTTTCTTGCTCAGCGTCAATCTTTAGTTTTTCTTGCTCAGCGTCAATCTTTAGTTTTTCTTGCTCAGCGTCAATCTTTAGTTTTTCTTGCTCAGCGTTAATCTTTAGTTTTTCTAGCGCAAGAGCTTGTGCAAGATCTTTTCTTTCTCTTCCATCTTCATTCTCTCCAATTTCTCCTTTTGTTCTAACTTGTCCTTCTCCAAATCTTGTGTCTTTTTCTTCTCATCATGTTCTAACTGAAGACGTTTTAATTCACGTTCATTCTGTCTTTCAATTCTTGCATTATAGCTGTCAAATTGTGCAGTAGCAAACGCCTCTAGTTCCGCTCCTGATTTATTAAATTTAATCCCAATTTCTATAAAGTCCTGAAAGGAAGACATGGTTTCCTACCAGAAACTACTTTCTGTTCAAAATATAGTGATATTTATAATGATGAACAATACAAAACTCAATACCTATGTAAGTCGTACAAACCCACCAAGGACATAATTAGAATGTGTTAAATTATGGTGATATTGTTAATGAACACTGTAGTGCTCAATACATGTTATAGTTAAAAGAAAAAAAAAATATGCAAAATTATGCCATGTATATCAATGGGTCCAGACAAATGTACAATGAAAAGATGAAGGCAATGATGTCAATGACAATGATGATGATGGTATATTTTCAAATACAACACACACAAAAACAAATTAAAATTAACTAAAATAAGACAACAAAAACAATATTCTATATTAACATGTAAAAAAAAATTATTATTATTATTAGACACTACAAATAATTCACAACTAAAACGAAACAACCGTCACATTAAAAACTAAGGAGAAGAAGGTATAGAAAGCACTATTACAACAACTGACAATGTGAGACATATATACGAAACAATAACAAAACGTGATACCTAACGCCACATCTAAACAAAAATGAAATGTTCGCAATGCAAAAAAGGACTATCAGTATGAATGCGTCAAAGCGCTAAAATTCCTTAAATGCAAACCTCACATAAACCTATAGAAAATCACCTTTCATCATACTTCCGAAGATGAATGAAAAAAAAATGATACCTAAAAAAAAAAAAAATTGGCAACACTGAACATATAGAATAGAAAAAAAAAGAAAAATAGCAAAGATGGAGCACGCTATGAAAGCACAAGTTGTTTTAAACAAGCTTTTAAAATGAAGCTAAACGTATCGTAAAATGCAGACTAAAGTGTTTTGGTCTGAACACGGCGTAATTTAGTTTATACTGTCTCGCATGAATCAGGAACACTAAGCCAAAATAGAAACTATAGTTCTGAAAACTTGTTTTATAATATGTCGTCTGGTCGAACTATTTTATTTATTTCTTAATAATAAGGTCCGTAAAGTTTCTTTTATAGATTTATAAATGTTAGTACACGTATGGTCCCTGAAAGCCTTCAATGTTTTTGGAAAAATAGGTACTTCGTTTGTCTTTAAAATATTCCATCAACAGAAATCATGCGTGTTTGTTGACGTAAATTCCTGCTGCCGTTAAAGGTCACGGGGCGTGGCTAATTTGCCGCAGTGCGTCGAAAAGTTTCGCTTTGTACAGGAAGTTCATTTGCGCGATGGCTGGTTTCACCGCAGTTTTTGCAAAAGGGTTAGTTTGCACGAAAGTTTATTTACACGAACAAAAAGTCATTGTTATACAGCGCAGCACTTCAAAATAGCTTAAAACACGTTGCTTTAAAAGTGCATCTGAACTCCTGTTTTATGTTCAATCATGTTATAGTTCAATTGATGCAAATGCATTTTAGATAACTTGGTGCACATAATTAATTCAGGCATTAAACATCGCGAGGCACAGGCTTGGCTTCCCATCTGTTGAGTCCATCTATTGAGGGGTGTGTGGTTATTTATATTTTTCGTGCTTATTCCTGCCCTTAGCTTTTGCACGACTGTTTGTTTGTATCCCATATAGATAGGAATGTGATGTCCAGGGTTCTCTCTTTATGTGCCTGGCGAATAAACATTAATTCTTAGTATTAACTTACTTTGTGCACACATCTCTTTCTCCAATGAAAGTAATAATCACTGAATGACGGTTTGTAACTTTATTACACATGACGACGAACTTCACATTAGACCCATTGATGTGGTCAGGCAATAAGAACATAATCCAGATTAATAATAATAATAAAAGTCACTCATTTTCATGAACAATTATGAATGTTAAATATGCCATACATTATAATACTTCCATGTAAAAACAGGAATATACACTAGGGTTATCCACACATGCCCACACACACATCTGTGCCGCCTAACGGCTGGTCACTCAATGCCCCCTTCGCGCTGCTAAACTCTCTCTCGTTTTTTTACCTGCCTTGTTAGCAAAACTTCCCCAGCCAGTCTCATCACGTGACATAGAGTGGCTATTTGGGTGAAGTGGCAAAGTGCCAAACTCGGCGTTGTTGTTGTTTTCTTCAACTATGTTGCTGTGATACCCTGTTCAACCTGAAGTTTGGTTATAATTGGGGTATATAGGGTGTTATCGTCTTCACTGGTATCTCGTTCGTAGTTCTGGAGGTGACTGGTCCTGAAAAGGACCACTTGCTGGCTGTCTGGATTCCTCTTTGTCCGTTTGTGGTGCCGTGTCGCTCTCATGGTGTTTTTTATGTCCTGCCTCAACTATCTGGCTCGTTTAGTTTTGTGTGTTTCTACGCTACTAGTTTCTGTTGCTTTTGTCTTCTTGCTCTCCTGTATCTGTGACAGTGCTTTTTCAATTATCGTTGGTAGTAGCTGTTCTAGCGTTTCTGGCTGCTAATCCTCTTTCTTGATTGAGTAACATTTGCTGTACGATGTCGATTTTCATTTTGTCTTTCGTTTCTTTGTTTTGTTCTCTAGTTTTTGTAAGGATATCCTCAACGATCCTTCTCTCTGATTCAATTCTTTTGAGTATTTGTTCGTTCTCTGCCTTTAGCTCTGTGAGTTTGGCGATGTCAACTTCTATCTCGTGTTTGATGGTTGTTTCAATTCTTTTGAGTATTTGTTCGTTCTCTGCCTTTAGCTCTGTGAGTTTGGCGATGTCAACTTCTATCTCGTGTTTGATGGATTTTGTTTCCTGTAGCATTGCCTGGGCGCTCTGTAACATTTCTCTGGCGCTCTGCATATCTATTATGTCTTCACCGCTGTCCTTGTCGTCTACGGGATCCTGCTTGTTTCTGCTTTCGTTCTGCTGTTTCCTTTTCATTTCGTTGATTTCAGCGGTCAGCTTGTGTAGCTGTCTTCTGTCAATCGTGCGCTGTTTTTCTGTAGCATCCGCATTCACTCTGTGTTTGGCCTCTTTGAAGGGTATGTTTTTAGACACGGCAGCCAAACTCGGCGTTAAAATTAATGCATTTTCTACTCCCAACATAGAAGAAGCACCTTCTCTCCCACAGCTAGTTCTCTATTCTTCGCTTTCTTATTAAAATATGTAGCATGTTTTTTCCTGGATTGTCTGAGATTATCATTAGCAAGTTTCCAGCCAGTTTAAAGACGAGTGGTCAGCTCGTTCACATATTGATATGATGAGGTAACAGTATCTTCTGCCTTCTCATCTGTCCACGTCCTTAACAAGGCTTCCAATGGACCTTTGATTGGTCTCCCAAATAACAAGGTTGCCTACATATTTTTCATGGCACCGGCAACTATCATATAATTGGAAGGGTGGTGGTGGTGACTTTTCTTCCTTTTATCATCACTCACAAATCGTCCACTACCAATTCTTTTCCGGGATTTTTCTCCCCACTTTAATTTCCTTGTGAGAGATCTTCTCTCTCTTTTATCTTCCTCCAGTTCACATAATTCCGACCGAGGGATTGTCGGTTTATTCTGGGGTAAAATCACTCTATGTACTCGACGCATAGTGGCCATTCTAACAAATTCGATTGAAGACTGGGTGTGAAGAGGGGGTTCCCATTACACTGTGTCTACTTTATTATAATTATTTTTATTTTCAGGCCTAAGTTTGCCCCATGGCGTTTCTGGGTCCTGATCATTTTCCCCACTTGTGGGTGTTCCCTCATGAAATGGGCCGCAGGCCTCCACAAAATTCTCAATAACTATCTTTACGTCTGGCCAATAATAATATTTAGAAACTTTTTGGCAGATGGTACCTACTTTCTCGTGGTCCCCATCTTTTCCAACATGTAAACTCCTTATTACGTCTGCCCTATATGCCTTGGGAAGTACCAACTGTCCGTGACCATTGGATCCGGTTCCAGCCTTCCTATATAACAATTTATTCTTCATATAATAATCTCCCTTGCTTGGAGGTGTGTGACATGTGGGCAATTTTTTAAAACATGGCTTGAGTGACCTATCCTCAGCCTGCGCCTTCCTCATCTCCTCTGGATGAGTATTTATAGGATCACCTTCTTCCTTCTTTGACTGTGATCTGGTCTGCACTGTTGCCATAATCACAGGTCTCTTGGGATTCCCCAAGAAGACATATCTACACCCCAATATCAGAGGGTAGATTGGTTCATCTATCACTGCTGCTCTGATTTCTCCTTCCACATAGCGAGTTTTCACAGTTATCCTTGCAATGGGAAGTGTCATGAGTGGTATGTCCTTAGTCGCCCCTTGTATCTCCACTGTTTCTGTGGTATACTGACCTGGGTTCACTAGGCTAGAACTCACGACAGAATCAAAATCTAAACCTGTATCATAAAGGCACCTTATGATGACCCCGTTACATACAACATCCTCACAAACTGGGGGGTGATAAGGTTCCTGCTGTCCAGTAGGTTTAACCTTTAATCTCTGGTTCCCCGTTTTCATTGCAGCAATGTTAGAAGGTTTCCTTTTACAAACTTCGGTGTTATGAGTGTCCCTCTTACACCATTTACACCACTTCTTTCCTTGGTTAAAAGGTTTTCTTTCATTATATTTTTGGTCATTGAACTGTGGGTTTCTATCTCGATAATCATTTCGTGGCCTATCAAAGTTGGGCTTACCTTTGTTACCTTGTTCTTTGTTATCAAATTTATTAGAGTTTAGTGGGGCCTTGTAATTCTCTACATGTTTCTTTTTAGCACCAGCTACCTCTGCCTGGGCCGCCTGATTCCTCTCAGCGACATTAAGTACCTCACCCAACCTCTCTGCACCTTGTTTCATGAGAAACTTTCTCAGGTCTGGAGCCATGGACTCTCTTAATTGCTCTATCATGATCATCTCTTTAAGATCTTGGGTCTTCCCCAGAGCAGTCCATTTCTCCAAATAGGTTTCCAGTCTGGCAGAGAATTGGGGGTATGTCTCCCCAGACAAAAGCTTGGCATTTCTAAACTTCTTACGATAAAATTCACCATTTCTTTCATATCTTAACAACAAAGCCTGCTTTAGCATGTCATAATTGTCTTGGTCGTCTTTACTCATCTTTGCAAACACTTCATAAGATGTTCCCCTAAGACCCTGGGATAACTTTAAACTCCATCTTTCTTTTTCCAACCCATAGGTGGTGGCTAATACCTCAAATCTGCTTAAAAATGATTCAATGTCATCATCCCTCTCTACAAAATGGTCTAAATGGAACCCCATGGCTGAGGTTGAGGCTCCCTGACTGGCAGTGGCATCGGAGATAGAGGGGCTGGTACCATTTTCAGGAGCATGGCCTTGTAATTCCAACTCCCTTAGTCGTAATTCGTGCTCTCTCTGTAATCTCCTATCTTCTGCTTCCCTTTCGGCCTTTTTCTCTTCACCCTCCAATTTCTTCTCTTCAAATTGGAGTCGCTTAATTTCAGCCTCCCTATCCGTCTCCAATGCCCTAGCCTCTTTGTCAGCCTCAATCTGTAACCTTTTAATTTCTTTTTCTAGTTCTAATTTTCTTTCTTCAGCTAACCTATTCTCTTCTCGTGCAATAAATTTATCAACTTCTGAGGTTACATACTGGACCAGCTCTGGTCCATCCATACCCATCTCTTTTGCAGCCAGCCCAGCAGCAGATCTGAATTTTGCCAAGTCTGCCATCTGATCAATTTTAAAATGTTCTAAGACAAATTAAAAACTCTAATTAACAAAGTACCAACTCTAATTACTTAATTAACTACTGGCCGTGACAATTCATCAACTATAAATCTCCACCCTAAAATATTTTTATTTTTTTTATTGAATATCTTTAGGAACACTGTTGATACAATATTTGAATTATGTACAAAATGATAGGTTTAAATCCCGGGACAGGAGACTCCAATATAAGTGATAAATTTAAATCCCGGAGCGAGCTACCCAATATATGTGGTGGATTTAGATGTTATGAGTTGTTGTTGTTATGTATTTATATTGTACTGAATGAGGTCAGCTGTGAAGGCCCCTGAGTATAACAATTATTAGGGTGAGTTCTCAGAGAGCCTTTCTGCTACCACCTTGTGATCTCATTCAGACTTATTCTTGACTAGTATGTATGATGACTACGTCTAGTGTCTAGGGTTATGAACCTGTGGTGTGATGGTAATTTAATACTAAAACACACACACATAAACAAATATTAGTGTCTATGATCAAATGAACTAACACCCGTGTTTGAAATTTTGGTATTAAACTATTTTTTACAATTTTATTTTGTCCAGAACCTAGTATTCTTCTGGTCAGGACTTTCAACTCAAATGGAATCAATTTATATACATCTATGCAAGGCAATTTCACAAAAGGGACAATCTGTCCAATCACATATTCTAAAATCTAATAATGGTGTTAAAATATTTCTAATACTACTGTTAAACTAGCACTGGATGACGGGTCGGGATTCTGTAATCACTCCCATGTCTTTATTTCATAACTTTTAATTTTAATTTCTTGAGTGGAAATAGTTTTATTTATTTCAGTTAGGGAAACACTAATTTTCGTTGATGAACGATCATGTGCCAGATTATATACTTATCTAGCACATGTAGTAGCTGTCAGTTGTCACTCCGGCCAACGGCCACAGTTGTACTTGTCCAAAAGTAACAGGGTAGACAGCGTGTACACCTATCACTACTGGAATACAAAGTCTTCTCAAATTCTTCACTCAGAAATCTGGCACCGGACTAGTGCCAGACAAAAAACCCTGTAACATGAAATTATGTTTCCTTGTTTACATCATGTTTAATCTACTATTTCCACAAATTTTAATACATGCAAAATAAAAGACCTGGGTCAGATCTATCTGACCAACCCAACTCATCCACATAACAAGGTGTACCAGTTTTTTTCACATTCCTCTCCTCTAATGGCTGCACTGTATCTGCCATATTATCATTAATCTCTTTTTTCCATACAATAAGGTGGGTGATATGTTTCCACCTGACCACCTAAGAAAACATGTGTATTCTACATCTCTGGTAATTTTTTATAAGATAAACCAACCTCTAGGCCCTGCAGAAGTCAGCTAGGGACTGTGTACTTACTGTCGTATGGCAGTATCTCTCACTCACATTTTTAAATAAAATATTAATAATTTCTGCCTTACCACGAATTCAATGAATAAACACAGGAACGATGACCATGGCACAGATTCAGCTTTGCTGCTGGCTTGACTCTGAATTTGTTTAAGTATTTACTTTAGTTTTAGTTAAAATTCATACTTCAGTACATCGTCCTGGCTGAGGGACAGTATTAGTCAAATGGCGTCGAGCCGTCAAATTTTTGCAGTAATATTAAATGTGTTGGCCAATGAGATCGAACGATTCCCATTTCTGACTTCAATTTGAAAAGAAAGCCAAAATTACAGCCCAATTTCGGGGTACCTCTGTCTGTCGGTCCGTCCCGATCTTGGCGTTAGTTAAAAATAGACTTGCTTTTTGGCCTAATACATTTGCCTCTCACTCCTAAAGAGTTCCCCACTTTGGACTTTGACCCTCCCTCTTCTGCTTCTTTTCAATAACGCGTGCAAAAAATTGTCACCGATAGTGAATGCAAAAACGAGGGTCTGTCCGACTGTAATAATAATAATAAATAATAAATTCTTTAAGCACCAAACACGGCGCATAAGGCAGAAACCAGTGCTCTCCAGGTTGTTCGTTGTGACGCCACTCCTCTTAGCTCTTGCACATTATTTAGGCCCAACGTTCTTCCTTCTCTTATTATTGTTCTTCTGAGTGTTTCTTTTGGTCTTCCTTTTTTTCCTCTTACCCTCAGGAACCCAAGTGAGCGCATGTAGTGGTATTCTGTTGTTTTGCATTCGTAGGACATGACCGATATATGACCATCGTCTTTTCCTGTCTGTACGAACCAATATAGTATTTTGTCAATATCTTTAGTATTAATGGGGCAATTTTGAAAATTGTAACATAATATTTATCAGGAGATCATATTCTATCAAACTAATTAGGTTTTATGGCCCCATTCCCAGTAATAATGAATTCCATATATTTTCCATATTATTTGGCAATTTCTACTTTTATACAAATCCACCATCTTTCCCCCTCCTTCCCGTTGTTCAAAACTGAAACAACAAGGTGGTTACGTTAGAAAAATTACGCTACTTGGCAGACACAGCGCTGCATTTTTCCGTCTCTCTCTCTCGCATTCCTTCTGGACGAATAAACCTTTCGTCTCAAAATGTTATAAATAGTTTTCCAAGGCATTAGAAAACGATAGTACTATTTATTCTACAAGACGGCCTGCCAAAATCCATACGATTGCTGGCGTGGGCGAAAACGAAACATTACAACTTCACCATTATTATCCCTACATTACTTTGACTTATAAATACTACAAATTGTATAGGGGTATCAATGTATATCATCACAGGGCTGATAAAATGCAATTAAATACATCTGGGTAATTGGTAAGTCCCCGTTATTATTTTTACTTATTACAATGTTCGTTCGTCTCTGTGGCCCGTCCTGTTCACAACTGAAACTTGGAGACGCGTCAGCCAACAGAAAACAACTTTACTTTCACTCAGTAAAAAATCGAGATAAGGCCCAAGATATAGTCACAAAAAAAACAAACAAAAAAACGCTGGTCGCCGTTGATCAGATTGCCTAGAGGATATAGGAACATTATTAAACACTTACTGCTTATATATATATATATGTATATATATATGTATATATGTATATATGTGTGTGTATATATATATATATATATATATATATATATATATATATATATATATATATATATATATATATTTATATGTATATATATATGTATATATGTATATATGTGTGTATATATATATATATATATATATATATATATATATATATATATATATATATATATATATATATATATATATATATATATATATATATATATATATATATATCATCATGTGACGTATTCTTTCCAGAACGTTGTCTCCATTACAGCTGCTCTGAACGCATCACGATTCTGGGCAAGTCGACCTGCATCAGCCAAAGACAAGTTCAGACTCACTGTGATGTCCTGGGTCCACCGTCGTCTAGGTCGACCCCTTCCCATTTTTCCAGGGACCATGCCTTCCATCACTGTTTTTTCCAGACTACTATGTCTTTTGATATGACCGAAAAATTTCAGCTTCCTTATTGCGATGGTATTTAGGAGCCAATGTTCCTGTACGTTTAGTGAGTGCAGTACTTCTCTGTTGGTCTTTTTTTCTGTCCAGGGTATTCTCAACATCCTTCTGTAGCATTTCCTTTCGAATGATGTAATCTTTTTTGCAACTGTTTTATTGAGTGTCCAAGTCTCGCAGCCGTATGTTGCTACTGGGAATATACATGCTCTGATCAGTTGTAACTTTGTTTCTTTGCTTGTGCCTTGCCATAGGTTTTTCATCTGTATTAGTTTATGTGAAGCAATTGCAAGTCTTCTTTTAATTTCTACTGCACAGTCGCCAGAGCTGTTGATGATTGATCCTAAGTATTCGAATTCATTAACACTTTCCAGTTCTTCGTTATCAATTTCAATTTCTGGTTTGGTCTTTACTTTGTCTGTTGTCAATACTTTGGTCTTCTTGGTGTTTAGGTATAGATTCTGGGCCTCGCTGTGTTTTTTGGTGGACAGAATTAATTGTTCAAGTCCTTCTTGGTTGGTCGATAGAAGGACTGTGTCGTCAGCATATCTGATTTCCGGGATCTGGTACCCGCCGATGTTAAATGAGTCAAACTCTGTGTGTTCTTGGTCATCTCTTACGTTTCTCATGATATTCTCGGCATAAATGTTAAACAGGTAAGGGGAAAGGGTACAGCCTTGTCTTACTCCTTTCTGTACTTCAAACCATTCTGATGTTTCCCCCTCTACTCTTACGGCTGCCTGTTGTTCTTGGTACAGCAGTGCGATGAGTTGTATAAGGTGGTTTGGAAATCCCATATTTTTCATAATAGCCCATAACTGCTGATGTTGTACACAATCGAAAGCTTTGGTGTAATCAATGAAACAAGTATGTAGGTCAACGTTGAATTCTCTACACTTTTCTATGATGATCCTCATGTTGAATATATGATCTCTAGTGCCTCTACCTGGTCGAAAACCCGCCTGTACTTCGTTTATTTCTGTTTCTAGCTTTTGTTGCATCCTTTTCATTATGATTTGTAATAGTATTTTGCTGGCATGGCTTATAAGAGCTATAGTTCTGTAGTTTGTGCACAGTTTCAGGTTGCCCTTTTTTGGCAAGGGTATGTAAATTGATCTTTTCCATTCCTTGCGCCAAATTCCGCTTTGCCAGATCTTGCAGCATAATGCATGGTATATACGAGCGCTGCCTTCTCCTCCTGCCTGTATCATTTCAGCTGTTATTTCATCACAACCAAAAGATTTTCCACTTTTTAAGTGTTTGATTGCGTTCCGGACTTCCTCTATGGTAGGTTCTGGTTCACGTTCCGCTTCATTCATGACGTTATCTGCCGCTTTGTTTATTTCCGTATACATTTCTTGACAGTACTCCTTCCATCTGTTCAGAATATCTTTACGTTCTGTTAGAGTGTCGCCTTTCTTGTCGTTTATTGCTCGAGGTGATGATTTAAAGTTGCTGTTCTTCAATGTTCTTACTTCAGAAAACATATTCTTACTCAATCCCTGTTCGCGCATTTCCTCTATTTTCCTGCAGGTGTCGTTTATGTATTGTTGTTTGTCTTGTCTAACTCGTTTTTTAATCTGCTTTGTGTATTCCTTGTACAACTCCTGATTCTCTGTAACTTTTTTGGACTTCATTTTTCTTCTCTCTACCACCAACTTCAGTGTTTCGTCTGAGATGTATTCTCGTCTCTTTATACTTCTTTTAGGAATTAACCTCTGTGCATTTGTAATATAAACATCTCTGATGTTATTGGCAAGTTCATCTGGTGTCATTTCCTCCTGTACTGCCATAAGAATGTCAAATTTGTTCTGAATATCGACACTGTACTCTTCTGGTATGGCGCTTGTGTCATAACGTATTACTTTGTCGCTTGTAACGACTTTTTTCAATTTGATCTTGAAGTTTGCAGCAAGAAGTTCATGGTCGGAGTCACAGTCTGCTCCCGGGAGCGTCTTGATGGATGAGATACAAGATCGCCACCTTTGTTGTATTAAGATGTAATCTATTTGGTTCTTGCTTTTTCCGTCCGGTGACGTCCATGTATATAGTCTTCTAGGGTGTTGCATAAAAAGAGTATTTGTGATGACTAGGTTGTTTTCTAGGCAGAATGTTGTCAAGCGTTCTCCTCTCTCATTTCTCTGACCCAATCCATAACTTCCTTTCACTCTTTTTTCATGTTCTAATCTTTCGTTTCCAACTTTGGCATTAAAATCTCCCATTATTATCCTAATATCTTGCTTATTTGCTTTCTCTAATGCGTATTGCAGTTCATTGTAAAAATCTTCAATTTCCTGTTCTTCAGCAGCTGCTGTTGGCGCATATGTTTGTATAATTGTGATGTTCTTTTTTTTCCTTTCAGTCTGATTGTGACAATGCGGTCATTTATGGGATTATATCCTAATAGGGAGGCAGCTGTCCTTATATATATAAAATAATATTGGCTTCTCACAATTTAATGTGTGGTCAATAGGAAGTCGTGGTTGCTATTGGGATGAAAAGCATGTCAAATGTTATTATCTCAGGAGAGGGACAACACTTTATGGAAGAATAAAGGTTGAGGATGGTTAGTGCTTGATGGTCTGACAGATTCATACAACCACGTGGGAAATTGTGCTGAATACAAGTATATATATATATATATATATATATATATATATATATATATATATATATATATATATATATATATATATATATATATATATATATATATATATATATATATATATATATATATATATACACGGAAAGGGGACGAGACATCTCTCATCCTCTCCGTCATCCATGATTAAGTTAAAAGGTGCATTATATCTAGCCTATCCTGTCTGGTCAGTTATTATTTAATCTTTAATCACTTTAACAAATATCGCTTGTCATTACTAGCTATTTGTTTCGCCACATGATATTACACTTGTCACTTATATAATTACACAGAATGAATTAGAAGTGAATTGTATTCCGTCAATATATGTACGTGGAAGTGAACCTATGTCGTGAAGCAAATTATTTCCTCATTGACTCTTGAAATCATCCACACACTTCCAGGGATTCCCCTGTGGTGAGAACCCAACATTGCACACTAAGCTTGAAGAACTCACTTTAGCCCCAGGCGTAATTCTTTGGCTTTGACATGGTTGACTGCATGCAGAAGGATCTGTCACTATGGACCTAGTGATAGGCAGGGGAAGCTGAGGAGTGGCTCTCTGCAGGACGTGACAGTTCATTGGGAGAGCCCAGAACCAGAGTACAGTATTTTATCTCTGCATAGTTGGAGAGCCCCCTTGGATGGCGGGGAATGCACAGTATGCTACACACTTCTTACTCCTAGCTTTGGACCAGATGCGAAGATCCGTTGAATGCAAGCCAAGCTGGAGAAAATGGAGCTCATGACTTCAAATCAACACGTTTCGGATTGGCAGAAAAACCAAAGGAATATCCTCGATCTACAGTGTAGATAATACCAAGGAATCTTCAAATTGATATTGGCTGCTAAAGAGCGAGAAGCTCAGCAGCCTAAGTTAAACAGCAACAACAACAAACCCCGACAACCACTGTCAACAAAGTATGTGCCTCAGATATGAATGCAATAATAAATATTGGCTTCTCACAATTAAATGTGTGGTCAATAGGAAGTCGTGGTTGCTGGTGGGATGAAAAGCATGTCAAATGTTCATTATTATCTCAGGAGAGGGACAACACTTTATGGAGGAATAAAGGTTGAGGATGGTATAGTGCTTGATGGTCTGACAGATCCATTAAACCACTTGGGAAATTGTGCTGAAAACACAGCTAAAAGGTTTAACATAGGACGCAAAGAGCAGGATGAATTTGCTATTAGAAGCTACAAGCTCAGCCAGAAAGCTGCAGCAGGTGGCATATTCAAGGCTGAGATCACCGATGTTCAAATACCACAGAAGACAGGAGAGCCAATTACTGTGACAGAAGATGAAGATTACAAACGGGCCAACTTTGACATACTCAATCCAGCCTTTCAGAAGGAACGTGGTACTGTGACAGCAGCCAATGATAGTACTTTAAATGATGGAGCTGCAGCACATGTACTGTTGACATCACAAGCAGCAAAGAAGCTTGGTGTAACCCCATTAGCCAGGACCGTTGAATTCGCAGATGCAGCTATTGATCCTATTGATTTTTCCTATAGCGCCTGCTTATGCTTTTCCAAAGCTGCTGGACAAAAGTGGTGTTAAGAAAGGTGACGTTGCCATGTGGGAAATCAACGAAGCATTTAGCGTTGTGGTGCTGGCAAATGCTAAAATGTTGGAAATCGATATGGACAAAGTTAATGTACATGGTGGTGCAGTCAGCATTGGGCATCACATTGGAATGTCTGGAGCTCGCATCGTTGGTCACATGGTCCACAGTCTGAAGTCTGGCCAGTTGGGTGTTGCAGGCATGTGTAATGGTGGGGGTGGAGCCTTAGCCATTTTGATCGAAAAGTTATAATGTGTTAACATTTGTAATGTATAATGTTCATATTACATTTTTTTAAAAATCCGGTGTCAGCTTCAGAAATTATATTCACATGTGCAATATGAGATGATTCTGTGAACCTTATTTGTCAAAACTAGAGGACAGATAAGTTTTGAGGAGTGAGACCTGAATTTATGTTGGACATGTTCAGCATAATTTGAGACAAGCTATTTTACTGATATTGGTAAAAAGGATATAGGATCCCGTTACAAGTTCATTGAGTCATATCGGCAATATGGTGTAAGGCCCATATTTTCTTAACCATTGGCACACTAGGAGTAATGTGGTCAACATCACGCCGGCCGCCTTAACCTTCCCAGAAGTTGCTCTGGTACCAAATTCATGAGGCTGTGGAAGCTGGGTCGACCCCGGAGCCGTTTGCGGTCTAAAAAACCCACCTCAACTGGGGATCGAACCATGGACCATCAAGCTAGGAAGCCAGTGCTCTAACCGCTGTGCTACTGCGGCTCTCGTTTTACCGATATTGTCTTTAAAAATAACCCGTATCAGATGAATAACACTACAAATGATTGCTAATAATTTGCTCAGTTGATCTCATTATATTTCTTGTGACATTTATCACTGCTTGCATTGTTATATTTACTTTCTTGTTCTTCTTCTTTGATCCATAACCGACAACCGTCAAAGCAGTCAGTGGCCATCATGCCTTGTGGCGTCTTGCAGGGCAGCAACAAATTGATTCCGCTTTGCTCGGTCGGTGGCCATCCTTCGTACAGTGCCCCAGCTCTGGTTCATTCTTTGCATCTCGGCTTCCACAGTTCTCCACCAAGTTGTTTTTGGTCGGCCTCTCTTTCGCTTTCCCTCGGGGGTCCATAGCATAGCTGTTCTTGTGATGGTATCAGGGTCCCTTCTGAGAACGTATCCAACCCAACTCCAGCGTCTGCCAGCTATGATGGTGTTCATGTCCTCCTGATTACTCCAAATAAGAAGTTCTTGGTTGCTGAGATGTTTGGCCAAAAGATTCGGAGAATTTTCCTTAGGCAGATTGTGTGGAAGGAGGACAGTTTCGACCTTTCCTTCTCTGTTACTCTCCAGCATGCCGCACCATAGAGAATCACAGAAAGTACACAGCTCTCATACAGTCTTAATTTGGTGTTTGTGCTGTACTGGGAAGACTTCCAAATGTTGTTGAGATTAGCAAAGGCTGTTCTCGCTTTATTCATTCTGTTGTTAATTGTCCTTGCTTGTTCCGCCGTCAGGTGTTACTATGCATCCTAGGTAAGTAAATGTGTCTGTCTATTCTAACTTCTGGTTCCTTACTGTTATTGGCTCAGGATTGCCCACATTTAGTGTCATGACCTCTGTCTTCTTCAGATTTATGTTCAGGCCAACCTGCTGGCCATACTTATTCAGTCTATCGGTTTTTTCTTGGATGTGTTGATGTGAATACGCGAGTAGTGCAATGTCATCTGCATATTCCAGGTCTTCCAGTGTAGAAAACGTTGTCCATCTAATTCCTTTTGGACTGCCCTCTGTTGTCTGGCGCATCACCCAATTTATGGCTGTCAAAAATAATGTTGTTGATAAGGGGCATCCCGGTCGTACTCCTGTTTTCACTTCGAAAGTTACATTACTCGATCCAACACTGCACGTAAAGTTAGAATAGAGGCTTTTTATGATGGAAACAATGCAGCTGGGAATTTCATAAGCCCTCAGTATTTTCCATAGGCTGTCCCTGTGTCGAAAGCCTTTTCAAAATCAACAAAGTTAATGTATAACTGTCTCTGCCATTCTGAGCACTGCTCTATAATGTTCCTCAGGGTGAATATATGATCTGCACATCTTCTGTTCTTTCTGAAGCCCGCTTGTTCTTTCCTCAGTTTATGGTCAACTTTTATTAACTTTATTGACAGCTATTTCTTGCCTTCTAGAAATGTAGACATTGTGTTTGGTATACAAACATTTTGTCAGTATAATTTGAAAGTTTGTGTCACTGATTATCACTGACAGATTAATGAAAATGATTGTTTAAAAAAACAAACATCAAAGCTCCCTTGAACATTGTCTAATTAATTGTTGATTCATTTAATAATTAATGCATAAATATTGATACTATATTTCATTTTTATGTCTTTTGCTTAATGTATTTAAATTATACAGTATTTGGAAAAATTATAAAACGAGTTAAAATTAACAAATTTTAAAAAATTAAATAAAAAGTGAGACGTATTACCTGCCCCAGGACCCCCCTCCCCCCACTCCACTTAGTGAATATGGAGCACACCTACATAAAAGGCGGAACTATATTCTTCATCATTCTTAACAACCTTCCGTTTCCCAAGGACCACAGACCATCAACAAATTAATGTCAGGTCATTCAGTCCTGTGCCATCCGCTAAAGACTTTTCCATGACATTTGTATCTCTGTCTTCACAAACTGGAACATGTTATGACGTTTACACACAGGAACAAAGGAAATAAAACTGGCATTCATAAAGGCAAGGCTCCCTTACCATCACTTCTTTCCATGACCAACTGATGCTGCGGGGATGAGCCTGGTAGTTACGCCACTGCAGTTATAGAGAACATGAGGCCGGCCATGATCTAACAACCTCATCATGTAAAACAAGCTGCTACAGAATCTACCACTGAAAGTGCACTTGAATACTTTGGTGCAGGTGTCACACAAGGAAGCCATCTGCAGTGATAGCTCCGTAGTACATAAGGGGCGAACGGCTAGAAGAATGAAAGAACGTACATAGGGCTACCTAATGAACAATGTACGTGTTAAATATTCTAGGGGAGATAGCCAGGCAACTTTAAGGGAAATAACAGATCTGCTCTTGTCACAAAACTTGACTGGCAGTCACGAAAAGGGGGTAATAAATTTCTTTCATGAGATGTGCTTCTTAAATGTTTGACCTAGTTTACTAAAGTATGAGAAATTTATTTTGAAAATAATTTTCATTTATTACATGTATTATTTACTTTCCACGACTATACAAGGGGATTGACATAAGTCTTGGGTCTGACCATGAAGGAGTCACAGTAGGAAGATGAAACTTGGCACATTTAAAGTTCATCATATTGGCACTGAATGTGTGAAGTACGCATTCGTTTCTTCACTGGATTTTCCCGCTACGGTGCACGGCGCAATGTACCCTATTGACCGGATCTGCCCCCATCGAGGCCAGCTCCTTGACGTGGAGATGGGGCTCAAGTACAGCCATCAGCGGCTGAAAAACCAAGACTGGCCAGGCCCTCCTACACTCGAGCAAGACCAGAGTCTGCCCTAGCAAGTCAATGGGCTGAAGACGGAGGCAACCAGCCAAGAGGCGCACCACAGCAATCAGGATGCCACGCACATGCGCTATGGAAGTATGCCTATATCTGCAAAACGTTATGGCACTCGCCCTGTGACGGACACCCAGGCAGGTGCAGTGCCGGGCCCTCTGCCTCGGAAGGGCTCAACCCCTACTACTGGGGGTCCTTCTCAATTGCCCCGTGGAGCCAGGAGGCATGAGAATAGAGCTACTGGCCAAGCAAAGAAAAGACCATTTAAAATAATGCACTGGAATGCTGAAGGCGCCAATAGTAAAAAAGACGGCTACAGCAAAAAACTAGAGCTCGAAAATATCTTGAATGAAGAGCAAGTAAATGTATGTTGCTTGCAAGAAACCCACCTCAACAAGGACATAGCCTTCAAAATCAGAGGCTACCAGTGCTACCGATCTGATCGAATAGACAGGCGAAAGGGTGGAATACTGACACTCGTGAGGAATAACATCAGTGCATGTCAGCTTGAAACATATATGGAGGGGGCGGAATACCAGATGCTTCATCTCAGGACAGAAAGTTCAGAATTCCACCTGCTCAACTACTACTGTCCGAGCGACCGCCCACTGGCACTAGATACAATCCCAGCAAAAGAAAGACTGATTGTATGCGGAGACTTCAACAGCCACTCACAGAGCTGGGGCTATGATCACATGGACAGGAGAGGTGAGGAGCTTGAAAACTGGCAGGATGACAATGGGCTTATCCTGATTAACCAGCCAATCGACCCACCAACCTTCTACTCGAGATCATGGCACACCACCTCTACACCAGACCTGGCATTCCACTCACCCAGCCTGGAGTGGAACACCACATGCATTGTAGGGAAACAACTTGGAGGCAGCGACCACCGGCCAGTTTTCCTAATTGTGGAAAATGAACTTGTCAAGGAGAGCAGCACTCTCTCTAGGTGGAACTACAAGAAGGCAGACTGGACAATGTACCAGCACCGTACTAGTATACTGGCTAGAGATCTGACTGTAGACAAAGACATCAATAAGCTAGTCGATGAATTCAGCAGATGCATATTACAGGCTGCTCGTGAAACAATACCTAGAGGGGCTCGTAAGCACTACAAACCATATTGGAATAGTGAACTAGGGCAGCTGCACAACGACGTGGAAACATCTCGAAAGCAGGCAGAGACCAGTCCATGCCAAGAACACCACAATAACTACCAGCAAGCTAAGGCCAAATTTCAAAGGGCCAAGTTGCAGGCCAGGCGAAGAAGCTGGAAGGAGAAAACAGAGTCCTTGAACTTTGAAAGAGATACGAGGAAACTGTGGAAGCTGGTAAAACAACTTAAAGATGAAGGTACAGAGAGAAACTCAAGGATTGCTCTGTACAAAGATGGAAACATCCTCATGGGAAAACAGGCAGCTGATCACTTTGCAGACTCCTTTGCTAAAGACAACAACATCGAAGTTAGCCCAGAGAAGCAACAGGAGACTCGTGAGAAACAACAATACGCAGGACGAGATGGAACCATACCTGAAGTTATGGAGGCACCAATCACATTCAGAGAACTGGAGCTTGCAATATCCAAATTTAAAATGAGAAAGTCGCCAGGAGTTGATGGAGTGTCCAATGAAATGATTAAGAACTTGGGAACCGCCGCAAAAACAAAGCTGCTGCAGATCTTCAATATCTGTTGGAACTCAGGCAGAGTTCCACAGACCTGGAGGAGGAAGCAATCATGATACCACTCCTAAAACCAGGAAAAGACAGTTCCACTGCCTCCAGTTACAGACCAAACAGCCTTACAAGCTGCCTCTGCAAAACAATGGAACGTATCATCAACCTCAGGCTACAGTGGTACCTTGAAAGTGAAAACCTTCTTGTACCACAGCAGGCGGGCTTTAGGCAGTGTTATTCCACCGAAGATCAGGCAACTTACCTTTCCCAAGAGATTGAGGATGCGTTCCAAGATAAGAAACTGGTACTAGCAGCATACTACAGAAAGTTGAAAGTTTCAATTATTTAGGCAGTAAAATGACTCAGGATGGTGACACAACAAGAGAAATTCATACTAGAATTGCTTTGGCAGCTAGCGCCTTCAATAGATTATCTAACATTTGGAAATTACGATCATTGAATATACATACCAAGCTTCGTCTGTTTAATTCAAATGTTATCTCAGTGTTAACATACGGGTGTGAGAGTTGGAAAATAACAAAATCATTGGAGAACAAGCTGAATACATTCGAGAACAAATGTCTTAGAAAACTCATGAACATCAGTTGGAAAGAATTCAAGACTAATCGACAAATAAGAGAAGACTCTAGGCAGAAATATGTCTCCAACTATATAAGGAAAAGACGATGGTCATATATCGGTCATGTCCTACGAATGCAAAACAACAGAATACCACTGCAGGCGCTCACTTGGGTTCCTGAGGGTAAGAGGAAAAAAGGAAGACCAAAAGAAACACTCAGAAGAACAATAATAAGAGAAGGAAGAACGTTGGGCCTAAATAATGTGCAAGAGCTAAGAGGAGTGGCGTCACAACGATTAACCTGGAGAGCACTGGTTTCTGCCTTATGCGCCGTGTTTGGTGCTTAAAGAATTTATTATTATTACTAGCAGCATGGATAGATCTAAGGAAAGCATTTGACAAGGTTTGGAAAGAAGGGCTTCTGAAGAAACTGAGAAATTGCAGAGTGAATGGTAAGATGTACAAATGGGTGAAAGCATACCTGCATAACAGAAGAGCCAGAGTACAACTAGATGGCCTCAAGAGTAAGAAAATTCTACTGCGTCATGGCGTCCCACAGGGAGGGGTTCTGTCCCCCACACTTTTCCTAGTCTACATCAACGACCTGGTTGCTGAACTACCACATGGAATGAAAGTGGCAATGTACGCTGATGACCTGGTAATATGGTGCACTGATGAGCATGCAACAGTGGCCACAAAACTACTACAAAGAGCTATAGATGCCTTAACCTCATGGGCAAATAGATGGTGTGTCAGCATCAATACAGACAAGTGCAGCACTACGCTCTTCACCCTCTCTCCCAAACAAAAAGCTGGTGTCATCAAGATAAACGAAGAGCTCCTGAGAGAAGATAAACAACCCACCTATCTCGGAGTTACATTCGATGATAGGCTGACATGGAAGCAGCACATCAACAAGGCAGCAACAAAGGCCAGGAGGAAGTTAGCCATCCTGAGAAAACTAAGTGGAACCACATGGGGAGCCAGCGGGAAAATACTTAGTAAAGTTTACCAGCAGGGCATACGACCACACCTGGAATAGGGTCAGCTGCATGGTGTCCAGCATCAAACACCACATTACAAGAGCTAGATAAGGTGCAAAACCAGGCGCTTAGGGTCATCACGGGGGCAATGAAATCAACGCCTATAGTGGAGATGGAGAAAATGGGGAGGATACAAGCACTGAGAGAACGCAGAGACACAAAAGTGCTAACACAGGCAGAAAAGTTCCTCTGTATGCCGAGCCATCCAATGAAGGACAGATTCCAAAACCTAGCAATGGGGCGACTGAAAAGAAGCAGCTTTATCCACCAGGCCAAACGATTACGTAGACAAACCTCAGACCTGCCTGAAGTTAACAGCCCCCTAAAGTCTGTGCCAGAACAAACCCCTTGGAGAGAGGAGCCTGGGCTACCAGTACACATCCACACAAAAGTGAAAGGAATATTCGACAGGGATGAACAGAACAGCGTGCAACGTAGGACAGTCACTCTCAGTTTCCTGGATGATGAATACCCACAGGACCTCTGGGTCCGAGTATACACGGATGGGTCAGCACAGAATGCAGTAAAGAATGGAGGAGCAGGAGTGTACATAGAATACCCAAACAACACTAGGGATACTGTCAGAGTACCAACGGGGAAATTCTGTAACAACTATGATGCAGAAGTCCAGGCAATCAAGGTGGCAACTGAGAAACTATTGAACACCAATCTCGGTCCACAGCCTGTAGTATTCCTGACAGATGCAAGATCAGCACTCCAAGCACTTCAGTCCAGAAAATTGCCAGGCATACAAGCCCTACTTTCTGAACTGTCCAACCAGCGCAGGGTCAACATGCAGTGGATACCGTCTCATTGTGGAATACCAGGAAACGAGAGAGCAGATGGACTGGCTAAAGAAGGTGCTGCAGACGAGCAACCGGATGTACCAGTTACATACCATCAGAAGAAAAAGATGATCAAATCTATCAGAAAGCCACCAACACCAACGCAGAATGACTACCAAGCTATGAACAGATCAGAACAAATAGTCATTCTGCGCCTCAGAACAGGACACAACTGCCTCCGCAGCCACATGTATACAAAATTCAAGATTGGCAATTCAGCCATGTGTACATGTGGACAGGCACCCCAGACTGCGGAGCACGTACTTCAAGATTGCCCCGAATATGATATATTGAGGCAAACCCACTGGCCCAGAGAAACAACACTGGAAGCAAAACTATATGGACCTCTGTATGAACTACAAAAGACAGTGAAGTTTATACAAGAAACAACATTGCAGATATAGACAATATAGTTCAAGCGAACGAAAGAAGAAGAAGAAGAAGACCGGATCTGCTGCTCCAAAGATTTGACAAAACAATGGAAAAGAAGGTGGCCAGAGCTGTGATAAAATTTCTGATGTTTCAGGAAAAAACATCTACAGAAATACACAGGGAGATGGAACCAGTGTTTCGTGATTCTTGTCCTTCATATACTTCGGTAAAAAAACTGGTGTCAACAGTTTAAGTGCGGCCGCTCAAATGTCGCTGATCTGCCAAGATCTGGTAGACCAGCCTCAGAGTGCAACGATGAAAATGCAACAAGAGTGAAGAAAATCATTGACCAGGATCGAAAAAGGACAATTGTGGAGATAGCTAGTAGAGTAAAACTAAATGAAAGAACAGTTTATAGAATTTTACACAACAGACTGAACATGAGAAAAGTGTGTGCACGCTGGGTTCCGCGACAGTTGACACGTGAACAGAAGCAAACGAGGGTAAATTACTGTCAACAGTTGCTCAAAAAGTGTCAGTCAAAAATTTTTTTTGGAGACCATGGTGACAGTAGATGAGACTTGGGTACACCATTATGACCCCGAATCCAAAATTGCCAGCATGCAATGGAAAACCCCGTGCTCCCCAACACCTGTCAAGCCGAGGGCACAGAAATCTGCAGGAAAAGTGATGCTGACTGTTTTTTTGGGACGGCAAAGGTGTCCATTTAAAAGATTATCTGCCTCGTGGCAACACAGTTAATGGACAGTACTATGCAGATCTTCTCACAAAACTAAGAAAGGTTGTGACAGGATACGAGGGATAACGCGCACTCAAAATCTTCCTTTGCTTCAAGACAACGCGCCCTCTCACAAAGCACGGCTTGTGCAGCTAGCAGCCAACGATTTGAATATTGAAATTCTTCCACACCCACCATATTCTCCAGATTTGGCTCCATCAGACTTTTTTCTATTCCCAAATCTTAAAAACAGCTAAAAGGAAATCATTTTGACAGCGATGAAGAATTTATACTGGCATGTGATGACTGGTTTACTTTGAAAAATAGGGTGTTCTACTCCCAAGGTCTTTTCAAGGTCAAGCAGAGATGGCAGAAGTGTGTCAATTCAGACGGTAGCTATATTGAAAAGGAATAAACACTATACAAAATTTCAGCTCTCTGTGACATGTCCTTCATGGTCAGGCCCAAGACTTATGTCAATCCCCTTGTATAAATAACAAGCAATAACCCGTCAAAATTGACAGGTTTTTAATTATAGTGTGTTGTTTCTGATACATGTATTGCAGACGGTACTATTACTACGGTCGTTATTTCATTGCAGGCGACCGTCATTAGATATTTGTAGTGAAAATTACATGGAAGTATGAAATATGAAGGCATGGAGTAACCTTCCTAAATGACAAGTGGAGCAGTGATAATGATCTAATGGACCGGAAATTGACTAAATAACTAACATTTCTTTTATGACAACATGTCTCGTAATTGTTCGTGCATCTTTTAAAATCTTGACTTTCCATAATCAAACTGTTCATGCACACCGTCATTTGCGCACTTTTGTGCAAATGAGAATCTACTGCTCACTGTTGAAATAGCTTCCCACCATGCAAAATTGGATTAAAGCGACCCACTCTGACAGCTATTTGAGCAACTTTCCAACGAAGAATTGTGATTTGAGTTCGCTGTCTTCCAGGGCGATTGTCGAGATTAATCTGCATGTTTGGTTGCCAGCCTGCTTCGCCGAATGGATAGAATAGCACATAAATCATGGAATCCAGGTGTGGATTCATTATATTCAGATTGATGAGTGGACGCTGAGATTCACGTGGATATACACGAAAATCACGTTCTAAAGGTGGTTCACTATCAGCTGATCGAAATATCATTGTCACTTCATCAACAGTCGTCAGATTGTATCGTCTTCTATCAGAACTGCGGTCACGGCGAAAAGCCATACTGACGACAGGAATTGTGCACTCTTCTGCTGCTGCTTGCTGTTCCTCTTCATTTTCCACTTTGCCCAACATACGATAAGCATGAGCGTAAACATTATTATGCCTGATCAAACTATCAATAGTATGCACGATATTGATATCGATTCGCTGATTTGCTTGATGGTTCATACGCTCCACATTTGTTAATTTAGAGTCTATGACATATAGCTGAGAATACTGACGGGTTTCTCCATTTACGGGATGCATGTGTCCAGTACGATGATAGATCTGTCCATGCTCTCTGAACACATATGGTCCACGTCCAACGAAGTGAGCGATTTTGGCACCTATGGATGCATAGTTCAAGACTGAATTAAAGGAACGGATATTTTCCTTAAAATGTCGTTGTTGTGGATGCGCCATTTTGCTCAAAAGATCTTTAATATACGGAGGAAAAGGACGTCTCTGCTCTTCTTCTTGCTCCAACAGCACTGTACCTTTATGGCAGCAATATTTGTGTACTATCGGTTCATCTTTCCACTTGAAAATTGAGTGACAGGACTGACATTCCTGAATCATAGGGCCGCAGTTGTGTACAGCAACTGCATTCTCATCAAAGGCATCATGATTTTGAATTGTTGGACTAGGTGCAGCTCTTGATCGTCTCACGTGATGTGCGGCTGTTGCTCTACGTTCATTTGCTTCTTCTGAAGTCTCCTTTGCTCGTTGTGATGCTCTCAACTGACGAATGCGAAAAGCTTCAGCAGCGAGTTGAGATTCATGCTCTTCTGCAGACTGATTTGCTCGTTGCGACTGACGCTGTGCTTGTCTTTGCTGCTTCATGTTGTCGTCGTATTGCTGATGCAGCCTGATTTACTTCCTGTTAGCATCTACAGCTCGTTTTGCGGACATCTTATCATTTTGAACCATAATAAGTCTGCAATACTTTAAAATAAAAATTTATCTTTTAGAAACAATCAAAAACTTACAATTTAAGGTTATTTTTAAGAAAATAATGAGTTAAATCCGTTTCACGAATGAAACTGGACAGAAGAGTATCTTGATTGTCTGTTGACTTAATCTGCATCTCCGCATCTTCATGTCAGCAGTTCATGTACTGTTTATCAATTGTGTTGTTCCATAATCAATAAATAAATATGAGACAAACATAAAGGTATGTTTTCAGGCACTCGTAAGAAATAAAGAAGTAGAACACTAGACAACAGAAAAACAACAGACGTGAGTGGCTTACCCAGGACTCGAGCCCAGGACCTTCCGTGCGACAACCCCGCCTAGCTATGCAAGTGAATCCCACTATCCCCCCTGCCATCTAGGCATCACCAAAAAATGATGCTTCGATGACGGGTCATTAGTGCGTACCGCAAGACATAACACCGGAAATTTACCATGGGAAGTCCAGCTTATAAATGACGCAATCACTTCTGTTGTTCCTCTATTATACAGTATAGGTCAGTCCAAAGAACAAGGTGCTAGCAGCTAAACAGAAGTCCTGGGAAGAATTTTGAGAAAAGCTAGAAAAAGATGCGCAAGAAAACCAGAAATTGTTCTATAAGACCCTAAAGAACATGAGGAAGGAAAAACAATGCCCTCTCAAATTTATAAAGGACAAGCAAGGCAAATTGCTTACTGCCCCGAAGGAAGAAATGGAAAGATGGAAAAATATTTCTCAGAACTCCTTGATGAGGAGCAAGATCAAGCATCAGAAATGATAACCACTAGCACAGAAGAGGAAACAAATGGTGATGAAGATGACATAAAGATGGAACAACTGAAGGCAGCACTGAAGAAAATCAAGATGGACAAAGCAGCAGGGCATGATGGTATAACACCAGAAATGGTTAAGTACATGGGAGCATCAGGCGACCTATTACTCTTAAGGGTGGTGCAACAAGACCATACCAAAGGATTGGGAGATTGCCATCATAACACCAATTTTCAAAAAGGGTGACAATCGACAATGTGGAAACCATAGAGGCATATCCCTTCTCAGTGTCCCTGGTAAAATCTACTCTAGAATCCTAGAGCAGAGTGTCGTATATTTTTGATAGGGGAATTAAGATCAATTTTGGTCCCGCCTGAGTAGGACTAGAACAGGTGATAGCTCAGTGGGAGATAAGGTAAAGAAATAGATTTTCCACGAGTGAAATGGTGAAAGGTAAAATCTGTCCCTGGATATGAAAGATAATCTATCCAGCTTATCGGTTAAGACTGAGATTCTTAGATCAGACAGACCTTCCTATAAATATATATTGATATATTCAACCACTCACATCACACACACACACAGATAAGTGACGACAATTAGACGCACATACGTGAAAAACTATATCTATGGAATAGGGATCTTTTGGGACAAGCTGACCAACTCACGTAAATAAAGTTTATGTAAATTTTATTTATCATAAAGAAACTTCACTACAACAATGTTGAATATCACATCAAATACAATTAAACATCGGTTAACGAATGAATAAGAAAAATTGACTCATAGATGTAATCCTCCCTCCCTCTGTTGAGACAAGAATCCCGTTAGAAGAAAAGTTATTAACCCCCAAAGAGTCAATGATTTATAAGCTATGGTCTAGAACTTCCCTCTACAGTAAAGAACAGAGTTTATACTTTAATCTATTCTGAAAGGGAAACAGTATTAGCAACAACAAAAAAAAGAACTTTGCATCAAAAAAATACACAAAGGGGTTACAAGAATTATACAATCAAAGAGCCACTCATTCCTGCTTTCTTTCTATCCATACACCAGTGGCCACTGACATTTGTTCTTACCTACAGACTTGATGTTCACTTTCTGGCGCAATCTTTAGGACACACACACAGCCAATCCCGTGTTATTTTTGGCCAAGAGAACCCCAGCTCCTCAAAAAGACAGAATCAAATCCATTGTTCCGGGGAGCGTTCCCTTGGTTATTATTATTTAGGATTACTGTTTATGCCACATTCAATTTTTCCAGGTAAGATGTCACAGTGCTCACAGTGTCAGAATCTAGAGGTTTCCAGTACTTAGGAAATGTCAGGTTGGTAACTTCTCTCAGTATAAAATTCTTGGTCACAACACAAATGATCAAACGTCGGGAGATGTTAATGTTGGTTATGTCGCCACAACAAGCCGACTGTAAATTTGATGGTGCCAAAGAAATCTGGAACTATATGCCCAGTTACAAAGTCACTTTTAATGTTCTTAGGGTTGTTATTTCTGTCTCTTTCTGGGTGTAAACATAACCTCTGACAGGTATTACCTTGAAGACCCAGAAACTAAGTTAAAAATGTTCTTTAGTATGGTTACTCTCGGATTCATATGTAAGCCGCTGGTAAGGTTTAGGGTTTGACCCAAATACTGTATAAAGGAGAAAAAGAAATACAAATACTAACATAATATAGTATACACATTCCTATCCTTACCCCGCGTAACATAGAATATATTTATCCACTTCGGTTATTTAATTTTAAATTATAAACTACAAGCTTAGAGCTTGTCTTATCGTTTAAAAACTCCCGTGAAATAAATTCTAGTCATTAAAAAAATCAGTAATTGTGAATTAGAAATAAATACATATTTCGTCACTACTCATGATGAATCAGTGCATTTACTAGATGGTTAAAATATTCTCTGACTGGTTACTATCAGTTAATCAAATTTATATTATGACTGGAAGAGTTTAGTTAGAAATAATTATCTGTTCTGCTAGCCACTGTAACACAGTAAAACTTAGAGAATTATAAATGACGATTTAACTACTAGTATAGTATCTCTGCACAGAAAATCTAGTAAAATATAATTACCTTCGCACAAACTACTAAGACAATTCTCCAACAACTACTAAGAAACTCTACTCAATGCGAGTGATTCTAGAAGTGCCGCTAGATGTCTTCTGAATCTATGGAGTACTGGATGAATTGAGTTAGATTTCTGTGGTATATATATATATCTTAGATATGAAAGGGAATGTTACATTATACACCAAAAACCAGACTATGCCAGACTTAACACCTACGGGAAATTCTCCCTTCAGATTTCGACTGATCCGAAAAATCAAAGGTCTTTGCTCACACTAAAACTGAAAAACCAGACTCCATTCTCTCGTTCTGATCAAAAATCGGCAATTCGCTAATCAGTGTGAGTTTTACACGTCTCTGCTTTGTATGGCCATTCCAGCAAGCAATGTCTTTGATCTCGTCGTTCTCACCGTGGTTTAATTACTTTTCAAACGAACAGTTCAGGGGAAGATAATAGCAATTGTCTGCCCCTTTGATCGCTGACCGATCCTATACAGCGATTTTACAATCGCTGGTGAAAAAAATTTTTATTGAACCCGGCTCACGTTAGCTAATAAAGTCTGCTCGTAAACTACATCCAAGGAATAAGCGAACAGCAATAAACTGTGCGTGCTAAATTAGAAAGAAAAGACATGATCTCAGAATGTAGGATGGTTTAAGTTAACAAAAAATACGTAGATGAAAGTTTGGTAAAAGAGAAGTGTAGATAAAGAAAATAGATAATATGAAATCTATTATCATAATCTGTCACACAGAGACTCCTACGCCTAGCTGAGCCACAATTGGATGAGGTCCAGTGTGGATTCCGAGCAAACTTAAGACCTAATCTTCACACTCAGACAGCTGAGTGAAAAGGCCCTTGAGTGTAAGAGTGAGATCCATCTTTGTTTCATAGATCTGGAAAAGGCATTTGACAGGGTCCCCTGGAACAAACTTTGGGACTGTTTGGCAAGGAAGAACATTCCAACACCTCTGATTCATGCTATACAGAGCTTCTACAAGTCTTGCAGAAATTATGTGAGGACAGCAAACCATAAGTCAGAAGAGTTCAGCACCACCACTGGTGTAAGACAAGGTGATATCCTGTCACCTTATCTTTTCATACTCCTCATGGACGATGTTATCAAGTCATGTAAGGAGAGAACAAGAAAGTATTCAGTGGGGTACTGGAAGATGAGACAGGTCTGTATTTCAGAGCTGGCATTTGCTGATGATGTTGTCCTGATTGCTAAATCAGAGGCACATCTCCAATCCAACCTACAAGTCTGGAAGGAAGAGCTGGAGAAGAGAGGGATGGTCATAAGCAGCTCTAAAACAAAATCCATGGTGATATCACGAGAAGAAAGAAGACATCAGATTAAGCTGGGAGAACAGGTCCTGCAGCAGGTCGACCACTTTAAATATCTCGGAGCTATTATAGACCGAAAGGGAGGCATCAAAGAAGAGTTGGCCACTCGAAAAGCAGCAGCTGGGAAACTTTTTCAGGCCATAAATCGAGGATCCTCAGCAAGAGAGAGGTTGGTAAGAAAACAAAGATGGCTGTATACCGCCCCACCTATGTCCCAGTCTTGGCATATGGATGCGAGTCATGGGCAATGACTACAACCCATAAAAGCCAGATCCAAACCTCAGAAATGAGGTATCTGAGGAAGGTGGTTGAAGTAACAAGAAGAGACATGGTCCGCAACCAGACGATACGTCAAGGCCTAAAATCCCACCCCCTGCAGACCCAAGTAGAACTGTCCAAACTAAGAGGGTTTGGCCATGTCTGCAGAATGGGAGAAGATCGGCTACCACGACAAACATGGGAAACAAAGAGCCAGTGATCCAGACCCCCAGGACGATCCAGAGTCCGCTGGGAGGACAACATTAGGCAATCTTTGAAGGACCGAGGACTAGAATGGAACCAGGCCAGGAGAAAGACAGCCGATAGGATAGTCTGGCGCTCTCTCTTCCAAACCTCTACACCTCACGGTAGAAGGGGAACGACTAAGTAAGTAAGTAAGGTCAGTCCACACAAGACAAAGACCTTAATACTGTGTCTTGATTCATGCACACCGCCATTTGCGCACTTTTCTATTTTCGGTAGAGCACATATAAGGGACCGGCGTGATGCTGACCACAACACCCCTATTGGGCCGATGGTCAAAGAAAATATGGGCCAAACACCATTTTCCCTCTCAATCGGCATGTAACGGGATCGTTTCGTTTACATATAAGGGAAACAATACAATTATTGTCTAGCTTTCAACCACAGTTACACCCCTTATCTGTGGTTGAAAGTTAATGTACTCTCTCGAAAATAGAAAAGTGTTCAACCTAAACACAGGATCTGTCAGTTATATTACGGCATATGCACAAATATAAAAGACCTTTTGGTCTGGTTGAAATCTGCTATTAAAACAAAATATGACCCTACCAAAAAAAAAAAAATGTTGGAGTAGTGAAAAATGTGCTCAACGACTGAAATAACATGAGGCATGATAGGAAACTCTTTACAGAGCGATACAACAGGAAGCAATCTGATCATCAGAAGAAATCCCCCCAGCCGACAAGTGTTTCGGCCCAATTACTCCTTTACACTCTAAGGGGGGCGGGCCCACTTGGGTCATGACTCCCAAGCGTCTCAGCTTCCTGTTGTCTTGTATCGAAAATGAACCCATTTCACTTATGGTAGCAACTTTTACAGTAAATCCACAACGCCAGCCGCGGAGGCAATTGTGAAAGTAACAAAGAGAAGACAAATTATTCCGTTCGTTCCGTCGCCCTTCACAACTAAGGACACACACTGAGACATTAGCGCGCAGCCGACGAGCTGCGCGCCGCAAGCCACTGAAATTTACCTGACACTCTCCCTATAGTATACATCGCCTGTTGCCCCAGAGTCGCATCTCTTTCACTCGTACACCAAAAAAAAAAAAAAAAACACAGCGTTGTGGACTTAGAAAAATTTTGGTGTTTTCTGTATCGCAGCGTTTATTGTTACGATGTCCATCGTCCATTGCGGTTGTTCCACAGCCAGCCTGATGCCTTTTCGGCAGTTTCACTAAGCCTCTTCAGTGCCCTTGTTCTAGACTGTCCCTTCAGCCCCAACAGTTTCAATAAATCATACACTGATGCAGCCACAAGCCCTCTTGCGCCCACTTCAACTGCCATGACCCTTGCACTGAATCCATCGTGTCTCAGATCCGCGGCCAGATCGCTATACTTGGCCGCTTTGAATGAATGTTGCTCGTCTAATCTGGATTCAAATGGCACGGTCAGTTCAATCAGTATGACCTGAAGCGTTGCTGCAGAATGAAGCACTATATCCGGCCGTCTCCGCGATTTTCTGATACACTCTGGATATGCCCCCCGTCCAGGTAGGTCTACCGCCATCTCCCAGTCGTTTGCACAGTCAAGAAGAGATGGTAAACTGCTACCAAATTTACTCGGTTTGGGGTGTGCTGACTTTCCTGCCCTCAAAAAGTATGTGTTTGCGGTGTCTGGCAGGACTTTGCTATTCGCTTTCATTCTTGCCTGATCTATTGTCGCAGCAAGCTCATTTAGCACTTTGTTATGGCGCCAAGTGTATCGCCCTTGCCCTAACGCCACCTTACACGCTGAGAGCACGTGTTCAAGTGTCTGCCTCCCCTGGCACAGGGGGCACTGCTCATCATCCGACTTTCCCCATTTCACAAGGTTGGTGGCCGACGGCAGCAGGTCATACATTGATCTAACCACGAAGCTGAGCCTAAGAGGTGCCATATGCCATATATCATTCCATGTCAAGGACCTCTGCAGAGCTCTTTCCCATGTGGTCCATTGGCCTTGTTGGACCTGCTGCACTGCTTTTTGCAACCTCTTATCATTCTCAGCTCCTCGTATCTCCTGAACTACCATGTCTCTGCGCTCCCTGCTTGAGGCCTTGGACCACCAGCGGATGTCACCATGCCCAAATCCCCGTCTATTCGTTTGTGTGTATCCGATTACCTCTCTCAGTTTGAGTGACTCTTCAGCAGCATCAACAGCTTCTTCCACTCTCCACTTCCTTCCCGTTTTCAGTGTGGGCTGAATGGACTTAACCACGTCATCAGCTGACTCGCGTAGCATCATTGCAAGCCTTGCTTTTCCAACTTTGTATTCTTCAACAACTGACTTGAAGGGAAGCAGAAGTTTTGACTTTTTGCAGTACAGTGCTACATCTGACAGACCTGGTGGTACCCCTAGCCATTTTCTCATGAACTTGTTGACCTTCTGCTCTATAGCTTCCACTGTACTTGTGCTTATTTCATATATAAGCAGTGGCCACAGCAATTTCGGTATCAACATGAACTGGAGGCACCACAGTTTGAACTTTCCCAGGAGTCTGCTTTGGTCTATGATCTGTAATCCTCTGTCTGCCATTTCTATTGTCTGTTGCACTGCCTTCGAGTCTTTTAAAGAGGCATCGTACACCCTGCCAAGACTTTTAACAGGTTCCTCAATGACAATAGGGATTCTTTGGCTAGAACCCGTGAATATGACCTCTGCTAACTTCCCTTTCCTGACTGATAGGCTTCTCGACTTCTTGGTTTTGAAGCTCATTCTGCACCAGCTGACTAGTTCATCCAGGCGTGCTAACATCCTCCGGGCCTGATGTTCATCTGATGTCAGAATTGTTGTGTCATCCATGAATGCTTTAAGCGGTGGCATGTGACACATTCCACCGAGCTTTGGGCCTATAGCCATTCCTTCAGCCGCATTGAGGATTACCTGCATAGCCATGACGAATAGTATCGGAGAGATGGTACATCCCATCGCAATTCCAACTTCAAGGCCAATCCACTTCGTTGTGTACTCTCTGGTTGAAAATCTGACAGAAAACCCTGCGAAATACAGCTTCAGCATTGCTGCAATCTCTTGTGGAACATGATACATTTCTAGGGCATGCCACAACATCTGGTGTGGAACGGATCCATAAGCATTCGCTAGATCCAACCAGATTACATGGAGGTTTGTTCTGTCAGACTTTGCCTTTTGGATTGCTTCCCAGATCATTGCGGCATGCTCTAGGCATCCTGGTGTACCTGGGATACCTCCTTTCTGAATGGCAGACATTAAAGGCTAGAAACATTCAAAGAAACGAGTACAAAATCGTAACATGAAATTGGAATGATACCACTTTTCAGAGAGCTCAGTACAGCATGTCTCATAACAGCTGGTTCTAAACACCAAAAAAACCAGGTGGTCGGCAACCCAGGAGCTTTTGGGGTCTACTTTAGTAACTCTGAGCCGTCTAAATATCTACTATATATATATATAGTGGCGTCACTAGGGTTGGTGTCACCCAGTGCGGTAACTCATGGTGTCACCCCCATGGACCTCCTCCCGTACCAGACCATACAGAATCCTTAGTAATGTTTTTTGTACTAATGTTACTCGTAAATCGTAATTCCCGTATATCACTGAATGTAATGGCAATAGTAGTGACATAAACAACTAGCAAAATTAAAATTACACCTTTAAATTACAATATCATACGCACAGCCTAAATGTATTTACATTTACATAGTTTCATGTGGTTACAGTGAAAATTCGATAAGAAAACAATAGAATTCGAAGTAAAAACGTTTAAGAACTACATCAAAATTATGTTCATTTTAAGGAAAAATGTTTTTGTGGTTATAACTAATTAAAGGAATATTTTTATAAAAAACAATAAATTTCTGCTGAAACACTGCACACAAACTTTATAGACAGTCATTTTGGTGTCACCCCTTCTGATGGTGCCACCCGGTACGGTCCGCACCCCCCGCGTGACGCCACTGTATATATATATATATATATATATATATATATATATATATATATATATATATATATATATATATATATATATATATATATATATATATATATGTATTTAGTAACCCCTTCAGTCATAACTGACTATGGAAATGCGCCCCTGAGGTGACAGCCCTCATCTGCTTATTTTCCTGGTGTTTCTTTCAGCATGTTTTGTCTTCTTGTGCTTGAACCTCATCTACACTCGCACAGTTGTTCTTTTGTTATCTACCAGCTGTCGTCTGTAGAAAGTGACTTTGAGGATGCGGCCATCTTCCATGCAGAGGACATGGCGTAATTTTAAACTGGAGGGGTGGATTATGAACCTTACAAAGAAAAGACCGCGTTTCTGTCTCATGCAGTTCACGAATATATTTTAGTTGACCCCTCGAGAGTTTTCATTGGGAGTGGGGGAAAAGTACATTTTTATCTCGAGCACACTGCGATTTTAAATGCCGGCGGGAGAGGTCAGGTCAAAAATGTTCCTAGTTTAAAGTCTTCCCCTCCCCCCCCCCCTTCCCCTCGATAGTCACCTAAAGAACTACCAGATCATCCACTGGGATCTACCAGTAAATCGAGATCGACTAGTTGCTGACCCTGCCCAAAACACATATAATAGTTTACATTCACCTGTATCTACATGGTGTCTTGGAAGTTTACTGCGAAAAGTGTTTTTTTCCTGTTGACTTTTCTAAACATTGTGACACAAAAATATTGCATATTAGCATTCATCAAATGCTGCGTAGACTAAATAAAAAATATTTAAAAAATATTTTAAACAAACTCTTTCAATGCACTAAAAACCCAAAAAAAAATTTTGTTCAAGGAGTTTATAGCATGCAGTCAAAAAATGTAACATCAAATTGACAAAAAGCATGAGCGCTTAAGCACTTATCATATATTTTATCCATAAGTGTCAAATGAAGTATAAAGCAGAAGGTAATTTTACGCAGAGGTCCAAAATAGTATGTGCATGTGCTTCATTGACTATAAGAGGGCTCCTGACAGAGTCCATCATGAGAAAATAATTGAATGCCTCGAAGACATAGGTATTGATGGAAAAGATATAAGAATACTCAGTAACCTTTATTGGGAACAAACTGCCACGGTAAGATCTGGAAGGAATTATTCACCATACATAGACATAAAAAGAGGTGTCAGACAAGGTTGTGTGCTGTCCCCCTGCCTATTTAATCTATACTTTCTTACTTAGTCGTTCCCCTTTTACCGTGAGGTGTCGAGGTCCTATTTAATCTATACACCGAAAAAAAATTTCAAACAGATAAAGGAAATGCCAGGACTGAACTTCAGGGGAAGGTCAATAAACAACCTTAGATGTGCAGATGATACCGTGTTGTTAGCTGAAAGTGAACAGGATTTACAAGAACTAGTGAAGCAAGTGAACAGTATAAGTCATGAATATGGACTCGACATTAATATTGAGAAAACAAAAACTATGATAATTAGCAAAACAGACGATAAGCCCACATTAAAGATAAGCATAAATGGGAAAATACTGGAACACGTCAAGAGCTACTCATATCTTGGTCATACAATAACAGAAGATGGTAGGTGTTGTTTTGTTCAAGCTCTGTTGGTATTTGTCATCATGACTTCAATAGTTTGTCTTTAGGGACCAGTATTGGAGATGTTCACAGTTCCTGATTTTAAGACAAGTAAATTCCCCTCTGAATGGTATTTTTATAAAGTTATTTCAAGATGAGGGGACATAATGTTGAGCTCAGCTGGCCAACTCTGCTTATCTTGAGTGATGGCGGCAGGAGAGGACTCCTCTGCTCGAATTCTCCTCTGGGCTCAGGAGACACCTCACTGATAGCTAAAAGGACCAAGGAGTATGCTGTCCGACACTGGATTCAGCAAATCTCTGACCAGATGCTGCTCAGTACCATCAAGACCACTGTCCCACAATTTCATGGAAATAAACACAGATACGTTGATTAGCAATGAATTCTGGCACAAACTGGCACAAATTCCGTTCTGCCTATGTTCCAGGCTTTTATTTTAGCAAAAATGTGAGCTGGCTTCAACGTACTGTCGCTTTATCAAGCTTATTTGAATTAGTGGTCTCGAACTAACGCTCCCAAGTGTGTATATCAGCGAGACTGGCCAATGAGCCACGTTTCGACAAGTGTTTGAAAAAATGTTATCTTTTCCCGTCTCCCCCAACAACCAAGATAGTATTTATAGCCCGACCAATTGTGGTTAGGCTTTCATTTGTTGCGCTCCAATCAATTTGGAGTTTACATGGTAGGCTATTTATGTAACGTAAGGTTTTTTCAAACACGTTATAAAAAAAATTTTATGAGCAGAAATGATTTTATGCTGTCAGGCACCCCCAATATTTTATTTTGGGTATAATTTATTAATTCCTGGACTATTTGCGTAACGTTTTACATATTATTTGTCAGCAAACCCTAAGGAACCCAAAAATACTAATTTAAAGGAGCTACGTGGCTGCGTTCAAAATATGCAATTTCTTCTATCTCCTGTTTAGAAGATGTGCTGTCTGGGTACTGTTATGTGTTCAAACGTAAACCCATATAATGTTGTCTTTTCTAATAAGAGTCTGTTATGATTTATAAACCTAACTCTGGGAAAGGGTAGTGTATTTTATCACTGTCCGTCTGAAAAAAAAATTAGTGCATGTAGACTTACACGCGTGATGGTAGTAATTGTGTATCGCGCGAAGCGGGTTTAGTGTTCGGCTTTCTGCCTCTCCCTTCTCTTTTTATCCCTTTAGTCCATCTGTTCGTTCGTTTTGGTAACGCAGTATAATTAATGTTAGGGTTAATTTAGGTCATTACGCAGTACGTCTCAATGCTTTTCCAAGAAATACAGCACACGTTTCATTGAAGAAGGCGGGTAATAATACAGTAAGCTTTACTATCAACGTGAAAGCGTTACAATTTGCAGACGAAGCAGAAAACAAGGGGGATTTCGAGTACATTCTTTGTGATAGCACTGTCATTTTACCATTGCTCTTTTCTTTATTATATGTATTTATTAGGCTTTATATTTAATTGATAATTTATATATGTGGATTAGAATATTCCATGACACCTCCCCTCTTAAAACAGACATTATATGTCAGTCCTTTATTCTATATACACATAGAGAAATTTATTATTATTTTTGGGGTTTACGGTGATTCTCATCACACGGATGGCGGCTTAAAAAATCCGCTCCCAGATTGGTTTTTTCCAGATATATATTCAATGCTAAAATTATATGGAGCCAGAAGCAAAGACCATCGGAGTAACCTAGAGTTCTCATGCTTAGCCTGTGCTAAAAACGATAAAGGTTTGTGGTCAGTTTGCAACTTAAATGCCTTCCCATATAGATAAATATTGAATTTCTTTATTGCCCATATTACTGCAAGACATTCTTTTTCGCTAGTTGAGTAGTTGATTTCAGCTTTATTCAACTTTCTGCTAGCATATGCCACTGGGCTTAATTCCCCATCCAATGCCTCTGATTTCTGTAGTAAAGTTGCACCTAGCCCAATATTACTTGCATCCGTCCTTACTATGAATTCTTGACTTAAGTCAGGTAATTTCAAAATGGGTTTACTTGTGAGCTTTTCCTTCAATTCTTGGTAAGTCATTTCACATTGTGGTGTCCATGTAATGCGATCTGGAAGTCCTTTACGTGTCAATTCAGTTAAAGGTGCACATATGGAATTAAAGTTTTTGATATACTTCTGGTAGAAACCACATAATGAGACAAAGGATCTCACGTCCTTCTTGGTTTGTGGTCTCGGGGCTTTCTGTAGTTTCTCTAAATTCTTTGGGTCAGGGGTCATGTTTCCCTGATAAACTGTGTGTCCCAAAAATTCCAATTCTTTACATCCAACGCAACATTTGGTTGGTCGGGCTGTTAAATTTGCCTCCCTAAGTCGATCAAACAGCATGTTCAGAGAGTCAATGTGTTCCTCAAATGTTTCTGTTGCTATAAGGATATCATCCATAAAATTTGTTATACAGGGATTATTCAGAGGATCCAATAATTTTCTCATCATTCTAGAGAAGACACTAGGCGCATTCTTCAATCCAAATGGCAATCTATTAAACTCATAGTGTCCTTCTGAGGTACTAAAAGCTAGGTATGGTCTAACCTCAGGCTTTACTGGAATCTGATAGTATCCTTTACTCAGATCCACTTTTGAGAAATATTTAGCTTTATTTAGTCTGGCAAACAGCTGATTTGTATCCGGCAATGGATCCACCTGTCCTTCTGTAATAGCATTCAGTCTCCTGTAATCTATACAGAGTCTATGTTCTCCAGAGGGCTTCCTTAAAAGTACAACACCGGAACTATACGAAGACTCACTGTGCGAAATAATTCCTTCCTTCAATAGATAGTCTATCTCTTCCTTCAAAGCTTTTTCCTTAGCAAACGGAATCGAATATGGTTTCATACAGACAGGTGTGGAGTCTATGAATTTCATATCATATTCCAATAGGTTTGTATGCCCTGGTCGGTCTGTTAACACCTCTGCATGATTATTTAGAACCTGTTGCACTCTCTCTTTCTGAGTTTTCGTTAAATGTGTACTGATTTTCACCTGTGCTGCTGTCTCACAGGGGTGTAATGGATATTCAAATGATGAAAGTGGTTCCTTTTTCATCTCCATGGCGATGGACAAGGTCAACAAGTGTGTCTCTTCCTGATGTTCTCTTTCCAAATATTTCTTCAGGAGATTCACATGATAGATTTTTTCTTTCCCCTTCTTATCTATCTTATAATTTGTTCTAGACACCTTCTCTAGAACTGTATATGGACCCTGCCATCCAATTTGTAACTTATTCTGACTCCCGGGCAAAAGAAGCAGTACCTTCTCTCCCACAGCCAAATTTCTGTCTTTCGCCTTCCTGTTATAATAGGCAGCATGTTTCTTCCTGGCTTGTTTCAAATTTTCATTGGCAAGTTTCCAGCCAGTTTTTAACCGAGTGGTCAGCTCATTCACATACTGGTATGAAGATGTAATGTTTTCCTCTGCCTTTTCATCAGTCCACGTTCTTAACAAAGCTACATATGGACCTTTAATTGTGTGGACCTATTTGTCCATGCACCGGTATGGTCTCTTCCACTTGAAGCTTTATAGTGATGATTTTTCCTCCCAGAATTATCATTCACAAAACGACCGCTACCAATTTTTCTTTTGGGGCTTTCTCCCCTCTTAAAATTCTTGATGAGAGATTTCCTCTCTACATCTTCTTCCTCCAGTTTGTTTAAGTCCGATTGAGGGATTTTCAGCTTATCCTGGGGTAAGACATCTTTTTGCACTCTCCGCATAGTGGCCATTGTAAAACAGTTAAGTGAAGCTTGTCCGTGAAAAGGGGCTTCCCATTCCATTTGGTCCACTTTATCAAATCTATATTTCTTTCTATTATCAGGCCTAATTTTGCTCCGGGGCGTGTCCAGGTCCTGATCTATGTTCCCACTTGTGGGTGTTCCCTCATGTGCTATGCTACACCTTTCTACAAAATTCTCAATGTCCCATCTTGCTTTGGGCCAATAATAATTGTGAGCCACCTTTTGAATGATGGTACCTATCTTCTCATGGTCCCCATCTGGTTTCACATGTAGGCTCCTTATTAATTCTGTCCTATATCTCTTTGGAAGAACCAGCTGTCCGTGACCATTTGATCTAGCTCCAGTCTTCCTATACATCAACTTGTTTTTCATGTAAAAATCTCCCTTGCCTGGAGTTGTATGACAAGTTGACAATTTTCTGAAACAAGGCTTGAGTGTTTTATCCCCAGCCTGTGCCTTCCTCATCTCTTCTGGAGTGGTATCCAACATAATATCCTCCTCCTGTCTTGAGGTCGACCTGACCTGAAGGGTTGCCATATACACAGGTTTCCTTCTGCAACGGTCAGTGTCATGATTGTCCATCTGACAATTCTTACACCACCTTTTTCCTTGGTTGAAAGATTTTCTTTCATCATATTTCCTTTCATCGAATTGTGGGAATTTATTTTTATTGTCATACCGTGGCCTATCAAATTGGTGCTTACCTTTATTTTGATCCTAGGGATCAAATTTATTAAAGTTCTGTGGTGCCCTAAAGTTGTCCACCTGTTTCTTTTTATTACCTGTTACCTCTGCTTGAGCTGCTTGATACCTTTCAGCAACATTTAGCAACTCACCCAGCCTCTCTGCACCTTGTTCCATGAGAAACTTTCTCAGGTCTGGAGCCATGGACTCTCTTAGTTGCTCTATAAGGACCATTTCCTTAAGATCTTGGGTTTTCCCCAGAGAAGTCCATTTCTCCAAGTATGTCTCAATTCGTGCAGAGAACTGGTGATAGGTTTCACCTGACAGTAGTTTAGCATTCCTAAATTTTTTTCTATAGAATTCTGCATTCTTTTCATACCTTAACAAAAGAGCCTGCTTTAGCATGTCATAATTTTCCTGATCACCTCTGCTCATTTTTGCAAAAACTTCATAAGCTGCCCCACGAAGTCCCTGAGATAACTTTAAGCTCCATCTTTCTCTCTCTAACCCATACGTGGTAGCTAATAGTTCGTACCTATTTATATAGCTCTCAATATCATCGTCTTTCTCAACAAAATGATCTAAATGAAAATTCATAGCTGAGATTGAGGCTCCTTGAGTAACCGTAGCATCAGAGGCAAAAGGACTGGCACCATTTTCAGGAGCATGGCCTTGAAACTCAAACTCCCTTAGTCGTAACTCATGTTCCCTTTGTAATCTCTTCTCCTCCTTTTCTGCTTCCCTCTCTGCAGCTAATCTCTTCTCTTCTCTTTCTGCAGCTAATTTCTTCTCTTCTCTTTCTGCAGCTTGTCTTCTTTCCTCGGCTTCCAATGCTTTAGCCTCTTTGTCAGCCTCAATCTGCAACCTCTTAGTCTCAGCCTCAGCTTGCAACCTCTTAGTCTCAGCCTCAGCTTCAAATTGTAACTTCTTAATTTCCCTTTCAGCCTCTAACCTTCTTTCGGCTTCAAACCTTCTTTCTTCGCGTTCAATAAATTTGTCACATTCCGTAGTAACATAGGCAACCATAACTTGCCCATCTAATCCTAACTCTTTTGCAGTCTGAACCGCAGCAGATCGAAATTTGGCCAGGTCCGCCATTGTCTATCAGGTAACTTTATACAATGTCTAACCAACAATTCAATCTCTAATGGACAACACAGGCACCGTGAGCTCAACCTTATTTAATTCCACCCAAGGATACCTTTTAATTCTTATATTCCCTGAAGTGAATTATCCCCAATATTTTTAATAGTTAAAGATTCAAAATCCCAAGAGCGAGACCCCAATATATGTGGTGAAGTGGGATGTTATAAATATTTATAGGGGACTTAGTGTACTGACTGAGATCAGCTGTGAAGGTATCTATATCTATTAAAAGTAGTGTATTATAGATAACCTTACTTGCTACCACATATCTCTTTATCTCAGTCAGAATTATTCTGGAATAGTGTGATGCTACGTTATGTGTCTAGGGTATGAGTATGGTGAAGTGTAAGTCACAACAACAGACAGATAAACAATTTAATTTAATCCACTACTCTTAACAACACTGTGACACTCACATACATATAACACTCTATGAGAATAGCTTAAAGAAGTCACTCGTAACGGTTCAAATAACAATATGTATTCATTACTAGCATGAATGAATATGTGTCCTGATTCAACTACAAGGGAACCAGGAATCACAATCAATTTAAATTACAAGTTATGTACAGAATGTATTTAATATGAATATTGTAGTGACATATATTAGTACAAATGTTCTATGTGTGTCAGTTGTGTAGTAGTAAAATGAGGTAATACTGGTTTTGTTTTGTTCAAGCTCTGTTGGTATTTGTCATCATGACTTCAATAGTTTGTCTTTAGGGACCAGTATTGGAGATGTTCACAGTTCCTGATTTTAAGACAAGTAAATTCCCCTCTGAATGGTATTTTTTATAAAGTTATTTCAAGATGAGGGGACATAATGTTGAGCTCAGCTGGCCAACTCTGCTTATCTTGAGTGATGGCGGCAGGAGAGGACTCCTCTGCTCGAATTCTCCTCTGGGCTCAGGAGACACCTCACTGATAGCTAAAAAGACCAAGGAGTATGCTGTCCGACACTGGATTCAGCAAATCTCTGACCAGATGCTGCTCAGTACCATCAAGACCACTGTCCCACAATTTCATGGAAATAAACACAGATACGTTGATTAGCAATGAATTCTGGCACAAACTGGCACAAATTCCGTTCTGCCTATGTTCCAGGCTTTTATTTTAGCAAAAATGTGAGCTGGCTTCAACGTACTGTCGCTTTATCAAGCTTATTTGAATTAGTGGTCTCGAACTAACGCTCCCAAGTGTGTATATCAGCGAGACTGGCCAATGAGCCACGTTTCGACAAGTGTTTGAAAAAATGTTATCTTTTCCCGTCTCCCCCAACAACCAAGATAGATAGTATTTATAGCCCGACCAATCGTGGTTAGGCTTTCATTTGTTGCGCTCCAATCAATTTGGAGTTTACATGGTAGGCTATTTATGTAACGTAAGGTTTTTTCAAACACGTTATAAAAAAAATTTTATGAGCAGAAATGATTTTATGCTGTCAGGCACCCCCAATATTTTATTTTGGGTATAATTTATTAATTCCTGGACTATTTGCGTAACGTTTTACATATTATTTGTCAGCAAACCCTAAGGAACCCAAAAATACTAATTTAAAGGAGCTACGTGGCTGCGTTCAAAATATGCAATTTCTTCTATCTCCTGTTTAGAAGATGTGCTGTCTGGGTACTGTTATGTGTTCAAACGTAAACCCATATAATGTTGTCTTTTCTAATAAGAGTCTGTTATGATTTTTAAACCTAACTCTGGGAAAGGGTAGTGTATTTTATCACTGTCCGTCTGAAAAAAAATTAGTGCATGTAGACTTACACGCGTGATGGTAGTAATTGTGTATCGCGCGAAGCGGGTTTAGTGTTCGGCTTTCTGCCTCTCCCTTCTCTTTTTATCCCTTTAGTCCATCTGTTCGTTCGTTTTGGTAACGCAGTATAATTAATGTTAGGGTTAATTTAGGTCATTACGCAGTACGTCTCAATGCTTTTCCAAGAAATACAGCACACGTTTCATTGAAGAAGGCGGGTAATAATACAGTAAGCTTTACTATCAACGTGAAAGCGTTACAATTTGCAGACGAAGCAGAAAACAAGGGGGATTTCGAGTACATTCTTTGTGATAGCACTGTCATTTTACCATTGCTCTTTTCTTTATTATATGTATTTATTAGGCTTTATATTTAATTGATAATTTATATATGTGGATTAGAATATTCCATGACAGGTGTGAAACAGGAATCAAGAAGAGAATAGGAATGGCCAAAGCTACATTCAACATCAAACATATATTGACATCTAAACATTTGACTCACAAATTAACACTGAGAATCATAAAATGATATATATTTTTCCCAACTGTATGGTGTCGAAACATGGACAATGAATAAGCAATTGGAGGAACGAGTTGAGACTCTTGAGATGTGGATGTATAGAAGAATGGGGCGGATCTCATGGACAGAGAAGAAAACAAATAATGAGGTCCTACAAAATCTAGGTATGAAAAGAGAACTAATGAGGGAGATCAAAGTTCGGCAGCTAAAATACTTTGGCCACATAAAAAGGCATAACACCTTGCAGAAGACCATAATAGAAGGGAGAGTTGAAGGCAAACTTGCAAGGGGAAGACAGTGCTATAAGTGGGAAGATAACAGCAAGAGATGGACAGGAAAGAGTCTATCAGACTGCACCACCAAGACAAGAGACAGAAGACGTTGGAGATCCATTACAGCCAACCTTCGTTGTGAAGATGGCAGCTGATAATGAGTTGACTGATACACGATGTTCGTAGAGAAGCATGGACAATATTCTCAACAGTATTTCCTAACCAGAACTTGTCTGATTTTTTATTTTAATTATAATATTTTGAAATATATTTCAGAAAAATGTTTTTTAGGTTTGTTTTTAATGATCTATAAATATATTTATAAAATGATTATGTCTTGTTTGTAATAAATTGACCATAGGAGAGAATTTCCTTGACTAAACTGATTTTTGGCACATCTTGTATTTGGCCTATCAAAATATTCCTGCGTTTCTGAATAGCAAGGTTTCCATCTGCATACGTTCTGCGTTGCATATATTGTGTAAACACAGTCCAAGAGACCAGAATTGCATTTTCTGCAATAAAAGTGATTAGTTATGACTTTTCAACATAGAAAATATTTGCATATTTTTAACAGAGTAATCAGTGTTAAGTACTTATTTGCATGAATATAAAAAGTGGGACGCAGCACATTTATGTGAATAAGTAGAGCTGTCGACTCACTCATCCATCAGCACCATCTTTTGTTCTCCCCCCCCCCCCCCCTTCCCCCCAACCCCAAGCCAATTTCAATTTAACTAACTTTCAATTTAAGGATTGTCCTAAAACAACAGATCCCATTTAAGCAGCTGTCATTTCAAAAATTGTATTTTCTTACTTACTTACTTACTTAGTCGTTCCCCTTCTACCGTGAGGTGTAGAGGTTTGGAAGAGAGCGCGCCAGACTATCCTATCGGCTGTCTTCCTCCTGGCCTGGTTCCATTCTAGTCCTCATCTCTTCCACCAGCTCCTCTTCCTTCCCATTTATACTTCTTGTGTTCCAAGTTCCATAAGTCGTAGTCCGTAGTCCGTTCCAGTTCCTCGATCCTTCAAAGATTGTCTAATGTTGTCCTCCCAGCGGACTCTGGGTCGTCCTCGGGGTCTGGATCCTTGGCTCTTTGTTTCCCATGCTTGTCGTGGTATCCGATCTTCTCCCATTCTGCAGACATGGCCAAACCATCTTAATTGGGACTGTTCTACGTGGGTCTGCAGGGGGTAGGATTTAAGGCCTTGACGTATCGTCTGGTTGCGTACCATGTCTCTTCTTGTTACTTCAACCACCTTCCTCAGATACCTCATTTCTGAGGTTTGGATCTGGCTTTTATGGGCTGTAGTCATTGCCCATGACTCGCATCCGTATGTCAAGACTGGGACATAGGTGGAGCGGTATACAGCCATCTTCGTTTTCTTACCAACCTCTCTCTTGCTGAGGAATCCTCGATTTATGGCCTGAAAAAGTCTCCCAGCTGCTGCTTTTCGAGTGGCCAACTCTTCTTTGATGCCTCCTTTTCGGTCTATAATAGCTCCGAGGTATTTAAAGTGGTCGACCTGCTGCAGGACCTGTTCTCCCAGCTTAATCTGATGTTTTCATTCTTCTCGTGATATCACCATGGATTTTGTTTTAGAGCTGCTTATGACCATCCCTCTCTTCTCCAGCTCTTCCTTCCAGACTTGCAGGTTGGATTGTAGATGTGCCTCTGATTTAGCAATCAGGGCAACATCATCAGCAAATGCCAGCTCCGAAATATAGACCTGTCTCATCTTCCAGTACCCCACTGAATACTTTCTTGTTCTCTCCTTACATGCCTTGATGACATCGTCCATAAGGAGTATGAAGAGGTAAGGTGATAGGATATCACCTTGTCTTACACCAGTGGTGGTCCTGAACTCTTCCGACTTATGGTTTGCTGTCCTCACATAATTTCTGCAAGACTTGTAGAAGCTCTGTATAGCATGAATCAGAGGTGCTGGAATATTCTTCCTTGCCAAACAGTCCCAAAGTTTGCTCCAGGGGACCCTGTCAAACGCCTTTTCCAAATTGTATTTTCTTGAACAATAAAACATCACTAAGGTGCTATCTTAATTACATTTGTCTCCGAAGATCTGTGCAGGGTGTTAGAATTAGTATATATAATTTTACATAAAAAATTGGTTTTTAAACCTTCCTGCTAAAAAAAAAACTTGAACAAGTTCACCATAAACGTAGTTCTTTATTGGAAACTGAATGTCATCAAACAATCTGAGCGATAATCTCTTATTTAAACAATGCCTGGTATCCAGAATGTAAAGAACTTTGCCGGTTTATATTCACCCAAAGAGAGAAAACGTTGAACACTACTGATGAGCAAGTCATTTAAGATACATATGGCAAAAAAGGGAGACTAAATATAGATCATAGACTGCCGTGAATAATGATGTTAATTAACTACTACCATTAGAATATAAAACAATGTTGCATATAACCTAGCAGCCATAAAGAGAGGACACTCAAATGTAATATGGCTTCTATAGCCGGCTAACTGACATCTGTCTCTGTCCGGCCTACTGTTCACTATTCTCACTGCATCCATTAGCACCGCTTCCGAACGCATGATCATTCTTATGCAGTTCAGTTGACATACAATACTTTATGCACACTTACTTTAAAGCTCAGGTGCACAAAGAAACATAAGATATTAAGTGACACTGATCTTGGATATGACTTTGATGAACACGTTCCTACATCTAATACATTTTTTAATTAAATCATAAAACTAGCAGAATCAGCAAGCACTTTATACATAGAGCCAACTTCTAAGAGACTTTTTATGAAACGGTACAAATACATTTTGCAAACAAATCACAAAACAATTAGCAAATTTAGTTTTTATTACATGAACATGTGCTTCTCACTCTGCTTTCCCATTTCTTTATGTAAACATTATATTGAGCTATCAACGGAATATTGTTCTTAAGGGAGAAAAGAATAGGTACATGTCTATTGAGCAGTAGTTGAACTTTAAAACATCAGGGCAAAGAATAAACAAATGTCTCAAAATAGTTAAACACTGAACTAAGGAGCAGAGCTAACACAAAAACTAATGTCTCATAATAGTTAAACATTGAACTAAGGAGCAGAGCTAACACAAAAACTATGTAAACAGATTAATGTGACGTTTAAAATTAAAAACAAAATATTAATATATTCAGATTATTTTTAACTACACCTTTTGGGGCGTAGAATAAGTTTGTTGATTTATATGATGTAAAATTTGTTTGATCTTGGCTCTGGCTTTGATCTGCGCCAACTCTATGATCTTAGCCAAAAGGACGAGATATATATTCAGTGACACGATATGACTGGGCTAGGGGTGTATGCATAACCAACAATTCTTGAAGTCAACTTCAACTTGTTAAATAATCAAATGGCTAGTGTATACGAGTCACCATTTAATAACGTCCACTTAATTGAGCAATAACATATTTCTTTGATATCTTTATAATCAAGGATCCACATATTTCATTTCACTTCCACTGCTAATTACTAAATCACCATCGTACGAGACATCGATCCTTAGATTCCACACTGCTTATTATATATAATTCATATGAATATATGGGACCTCAGACGTGTCAACAGTGAGAAATGCAGTTAGCGACCCATAGCTAGACTGCTTGCGCAGGGTCAGCGAACCAGAGCTGACCAAGACCCTACTCCACCTCCAAGTGGTGGTCCTGGAAACAGGCTGCATCACTGCAGTCTGGCTGAGTGAGTAGGGATCGAAGAGGGAAGGCTAACCCGGTCCCAAAAATGCCGTGCTGAAGTCGGATGTGTCGGCCGAAAGGCGCAAATATCGCAGCTTCGCTGTAAACGGACACAACGCAACCAACGTCCTTTTCATGACGAACGAAGAAGAAGAAGATATGAATATATTCCATTTCCTCTCAATTACATATGGTTCAGCTGAACATGATCCAGATACTGATCATACACACATCGTAAGTCCTCCAGGACACCTTCCCAATCATCGAACACTGCTAGTACCTCAGTACACAAACCAATAATCTCCCGTTGTTACCCCAAACAATCACTCGTCAACCACGCATAAACCCATTCACAACCATGCCTTTTTGTGCGTCACATAGTCTTCAAATATATCGACCAATATCAGATTGATTAATTTTTTATACAAACAACTTTGTCGGTATATATCAACATATTTGTAGCATCATAAATTTGTTAAGTGTTCATCAGAACATAGTCAATTAAATTAGCGAGATGCTTGATGGTTCTGTTTCTTGTCAACCAACAGTTTTGTTTTAAGTACAACATTTTGAGAGAGCCTTCAGTTTTTTTACTGCTTTGACTTTGATTTATTGAAATATAATAATATGCCTGTGTTGGGTGCTCGGGTTCAGTTTCAACCTTGAATAAACCTGAGTTATTTCAATCGATCTCATTGTTGTTACAGACGTCATTCTTTATTGTATTAGAGTTCTTGTATTGTATAATTATGTACTCAGTTTTATTATTATAATTATTTTCAGTCTATTTACGTTCTTGTGACCAAGTTACGTTGGGGTATCTTTTATATAAAGTATATGTATATTTGAAGTCAATCAATGCCATGGCGAACGTGTAACGGTTGAAATCCAACATTGTTAATAATACATAAAACTTCATTGATCAGAAGAACTCGATAGTGGACGACTGATAATGTTTAATTACTGTGACAGAATGGGGCGACCCTTCTTGATCTCTGTTTCACTACGTCAGTACTCCGTTCATTTGTTGTACTGATTTAATTGAGTGCTCTTCAATAGTAGCACCATTTCTTTCTGCTGTGTAGCAGATACTTTCTCATTTTTAAATATTCTTACACTCCTCTCAGCGATAGTCATCATGTCTGTGTGTTTACCTGTCTATCCCTGCGGATAGAGTAGACGGTGATGCAAGGTTGACCGACAGAAAATTCTATTGTACCACAAGGGTGCGACTGCTTTCGCACGTAAATGGCCAAGGGAGTTTACTTAGCGCTGATATGGCTCGTGTGACCGACTAATTATTGTCGTGATAAGACACAGCACAGATGGTCAAACAGGAGTTTGTGTCTGCACAAGGAGCGCCGGTCAAGTATCGACTTGGTGGGAAGACAGACACACTTAAGCGGAAATTGTGTAATATTTCCGGGTAGATGTAAGAAGTTATATGTAATCATTGACGAGAATATTTGAATGTCACGATTTCCTTATATGGAAAACGTGACCTATACATTAAGTTCAAAATTTTTTCATGTCAGGAATATTTTGAATTTAGGCTGCCCAACATTTTCGTTTGAAACGATTGGCGCTTTCTTCGCTTCGTTGCCAGAAGTTAGAATTCAGAAATTCCATTTTATCAGGCCGGACCTTTTATTGGAGAACCTTATCGGACTTTCAAAACAGCCCAGGAAATCTCTATCATTTTAACAAGGAAACCGGGACTGAGGAAACTGAAGAAAACACACAGAGTCAAAGAGGGAATTAAAGTTAAAATTAACGACCCAAGTACACCTGAAATAAGGCATCTGGCAGTGCCTTTTTTTCCTCTGAGCAAAAATGTCTGTGAACCACGATTGGCGTAAGTTGTGATTTTACATTATATATTTCATTACTAACATGTGAACTAACATATTATATATATATATATATATATATATATATATATATATATATATATATATATATATATATATATATATATATATATATATATATATATATATATATATATATATATAACCATGTGAATATTAATATGCGAAAATAGCTAGTGCCAAGTCATTTGAGGCTGGCAACCTTAGCGTATAGAATGACGATTTCATGAAGCACCACCGTATGAGCTGGTGACTGCTTTATTGCTAGTTTCTTAAAGAGAACTAAACGTATAAAGAGTCCCAGGTTCCATATGGAACAGGGAGGGAAAGATGAAAGAAATGATGTACATTATAACACTTACAGTTTCAAACCAGTGCAATGTCTATGTAAACATATTCACTTTAAAATTAATGTAAGTTTTCAAGCATTCCAACAAGTGTAGATGTAAATTAAAGCATATCCACTTTAAAAATTAATAAAAGTTTCAATCTTTTAAACCAGTCTAAACATAAATGAAAACATATTCAATTTATATTATGAACACTTTTCAAACAGTGGAGATGTAAATGTAAAACATATTCTATCTGTACTATTAACCTTTTTATTTAAATGTAAAGAAAGTTTTATCCCGAGGTATTAAATTTAACTCTCATCGAGGGTAAATTCTGAGATAAATGGGATGGTGGACTAAGAAAGGGGACACATTAGTATGTGTCGGGAAACGCAATACTCAGGAGAGCGTTTCGTTTCTATTCTTTTACCATAGTTGTTATTGGTGGTACCAGCAGAAAGTATTATATCTGGAGCAAGAAGAGACAAGTGGCCTACGCTTTAAGATGAGGGACCAACTTTCGTAGACTCTCCTTAGCATTTCTGGGAAACGGGCTAAACCCGACAAACTTGACCAGCGATGAGCGTGAGCAGTGTAAAAGGAACCAACCCAGCGGGAGCAGAAACAACCACTGGCAGCTAAGTACAATATATAAGCTGCCAAAGTGAACTTTTTTCCCATAGAACCTACTATCCAACAATGATAAATCTTCTCTGTTAAACTATTCAAATTATTTTCAAACTGTTAAAACTTAAGTGATTATTAAATTTTGTTTTTTGTAATTTTACAAACTTAACTTCGATTTAATTTTTTCAAATGTACTGCATGTGTGTCTCAGTCAATTTACTACACACATTCTAAATAGAGCTTTACCAGAATAATGGAATTCCACTGAGTAAATCAGAGGTGGGGGCTTAACGAGCTAAGATTAACTATTGCTTAATTCTTTACAAACGTTTTCGGCAGATTCTAGAATTAACGTGCTCAGCCAATGCAGCATTGTTTTCGCTTATCTGAATATCTTGTGACATCTCCATTGAGATAGAAGCGTCATTACCCTTCTATTTACAAATCTGCCAAGAAAAATCTTGTGCGAAGGTAGACACCTTTGAAGCCCATATTAGATACTCTTGAGTTGTGGCCACTGTTGGACCACTACTGCAAAGCAGGGGAGGCAATACTGTCACAATTACGAACACAATTCTTCATAGCAAAACAATGTCACTTCATTCTATTATTTGAATTCTTAGACTCTGATAAAGTTTGTAGATTGCATCACAAATCATTATGCATTAACTGCGCTTCTTAGGCTTCATAATGTCCATAACTTTTTCTGCCATCGCGTCAAAACATTATTCAACATTATTTATGTCTGTGTAAAACATTCTAGCAAGGCTAGACTCAATTTTTAAACCTTGAGTTTTATACTATATTTCGTTGGGAGCCGCGCTGGTGTAATGGCTTCGGCGTTGTACTGGCGACCAGGTGTTCATGGTTCAAACCCGGGCGTCGGCGTTTGAAGAAATGTTTACGGCCGGAAATTTGACTGAATAGCCTGAACGGCTCCTGTGATAAACCCTCTGTGGATGGGAAGGAGCGAAGCTCCTGACCGGGTTGGAAAGAAAGTCCTCAGGTTCCCCAGCCTCGCAATGACATGTCATTGGGCCGAAGGACTGAAAGCCCAAGTGCCGCTGGATAAGAAAAAAAAAAAAAAAAAAGAAAAAAAAACAAACAACTATATTTCGTTTGGCTTATCACGCCATATTTATAAGTGTAGCATCAATTACTGTTTATTTCTTTCTGGACACTCAAGTCTTTACAATACTTCTTATCAATGATTCAAACAATGGCAACGGCGAGCTTTACACTACACTGAAGAGTGGGTGAAACCACGTTAAATTAGAAACACTAGCAGAGGTTTTCAAACTGTGCGTCGCGGCTCCCAGGGACGTCGCGGCCCTCGGCTAAGGGCGTCGCGTTGGCTTGTGAAAAGTGTTGGGCTCGATATTATGAGCCAAGGTCCATCAATAAATATAGATCTTCGTAGTATAGAGAGGAGCCGCGGTGATTTATGCACAGGTCAAGGGAGCCGCGGACCAAAAAAGTTTGAAAACCTCTGATCTATAGGCTCAAAAGCCTCAACGCAGACTAGGATACAGCACCCGGGCCATTTGAAAAATGATGCATATCATCAACTATCCAGGAAAAAACAGGTCATCATTTTTCGGCTACGGACTGGACACAACAGATTGAGATACCATCTATACCACAAATACAAGATTGGTGCAACAGATCTCTGCACCTGCGGTACCAGCCCGATGACGGTCGAACACCTCCTGCAGTATTGCCCAACCTACAGTAATGAACGGAGTAGCATATGGCAACAACCCACTTCTGTCAACGAAAAACTGTTTGGAGATGTCGGGAACCTTGAGTTGACTACTGCCTTTATTAGAGTCATAAATGTGGAAGTCTGAAGGCGAACGAGGAAGAAGAATATCCTAGTGGACAAGCCACATATTTAAAAAACACATCTGATAGGCATAAGCGCCACAGGTCGATTGTTTGTAACTAGGTGTATCGCTTCATCCTACTCTGCGCGATGCATCTTAATGTGTCTTTAGTTGGGGATGCCACTTGGTGCAAGAATCTCGATTGAAAATAGACCAGCCAAGATAATTACCCACCATGTAGCAACACCCAACAGCATCCCACTTCAGATATGAAACACTATATTCGCATTTCATTATTTTATGCCCCTTGGTTTAATGGAATTATTTCAACCTTATTTTACGTTGTTTTAGCTTTAGTTATTAAATAAAATCTGCTGTGTCAAAGCTGGTCACAACTTCAACGATTAAAAAGAACAAGAAAGGGGGTTAAAAGTAAAATTTTAGCTCTCTACGATGTGTGAAACTTTAAGACATTTTGAGCGTCAAATATTAGAAAAGCGACAAATATATAAAGCTCCAAGCAATCTTAAATAACAGTGGTTATTCATAAAAACAAAATAGGGAAAGAAAACGCTAACTAAATAGAAAAGCAGCATCTGAGACAAAAGCAAAGAATTAAGTAGTGATGAGAAAGACATTTAAAAAAAAAACAAAAAAACTTGTGATTAAGAAATTAAGGATAATACTTAACTACTAACAGACAAAAATAAAGCGACATTTGTTATTTAGAAAAAAATGATGTAAGTAATATACAAATATAGGCCCTTGTAGAGGACAGAAGACTGGATGCCATCATGCTGATAAAAAATGGAGCAGTCTGCTTCAAGTTGGAATTTTTTACATGGGGGGGGGGGTGGGGGTATTTTTAAATTGGCATCGGAGTTTGTCGGGTGTTATTAATTATGATGAAGCTCGAAACAGGGTTGGTGTCAGGTTAAGGTTAGCTGTTTGACAAAGCTCAAAACAGGGTTGGGCTCAAAACAGGGTTGGTGTTAGGTTAATGCTAACTGTTTGACAAAGCTCGAAATAGGGTTGGTGTTAGGTTAAGGTTAGCTGTTTGACAAAGCTCAAAACAGGGTTGGGCTCAAAACAGGGTTGGTGTTAGGTTAATGCTAACTGTTTGACAAAGCTCGAAACAGGGTTGGTGTTAGGTTAAGGTTAGCTGTTTGACAAAGCTCAAAACAGGGTTGGGCTCAAAACAGGGTTGGTGTTAGGTTAATGCTAACTGTTTGACAAAGCTCGAAACAGGGTTGGTGTTAGGTTAAGGTTAGCTGTTTGACAAAGCTCAAAACAGGGTTGGGCTCAAAACAGGGTTGGTGTTAGGTTAATGCTAACTGTTTGACAAAGCTCGAAACAGGGTTGGTGTTAGGTTAAGGTTAGCTGTAATGTAAATATGAACAGTCAGTTTGGCAACATGGCGGACCTTGTCTACTGCCCAAAATAGAAATAAAAATAACATTTCTGATGAAAGGTCAGGTCAAAGAAGCTGCATAAGAAATAGCACACCACCACTTTTCTAAAAATTCGACATACAGCTCAAAGAAAGATGTTAACCATGACACTTACATTCATTTAAACTAATAATAACATACTTGGCGTAAATATAAACGCCATTCGCTTGGATAATACATTGATAAATTCTATGTTGATCATTTTGTGACACCGCAAATTTCAAAACAGCAGAGTAGCGGTAATTCAGGCAAGTATCTGAAGTAATCTGAGTGGGTGTTGCTATGGTGATGGCATTGTTGTTTGGGTAGTCTTCCATTGAAACTTCACCAGTATAAGAAGGTCTCTTATCACGTTTCCACTTGACTTCCAGATATTGGGGTCCCTGGGGACAACATAAGACAAGGTAATAATGCAATGTTTTACATTTATTGTGCCAAAATAATAATAACTGGTAATGAGTCAGTTTTACAACAATGCCATCAAAAACACGGGATGTTTTGGGGTTCACCCTTAGAAAGCAATATTTCGAGAGTCATTACTTTGCGCCCCAAGTTCTTTGATCCTACTTCAAGTATACCCAGTTAGACTCCTAACTCACCTGAAGGTCTACGGCATATTAAACAGTTGCCTGACATATTACGGCCATTTTCAGTGCATCAAGTCAGGATATAATTCTTTATCCAAATCTATTGGGGTAAGTTGTAACATGTAAATTTTATCATTTTATACTTCTATCTGACATGTATAAATTGCTTGTAGATGTACAGTTGCCCATGGCGGCTGACAACCTCATCACTTAAAATAACTTGCCACATAAACCACCATTGCAAGAGCTGGTGACTGCTTCATGTGTGTTTCCTTACAAGGAACCAACAGCAGAGGTAGCACCAGGCTCCAAGGGAGCAGAGAGTGGATGATGATATCATGGTATATATATATATATTTATTATGCCAACATTTTAGTAAGTTTTATATATTTATGTATGAATAAAATGTTTCATTTGTCGTCTTCTGCTGTCCAAAAAGACTTTTATCTGACTCAGTAGGCTCAGATTTAATACTCAGGGATAGGGGCAAAATTCTGAAGATGAAATTGTGGGTGGAAGTGGAGGTCGCCTGATGTTTATATCAGAAGACCCGATACTTAGAAGAGACATTTGTCTCCTTTCAGTTTTTGGTAGCAATTGCCAGAAATCAACGCTAGACACCAACAACAGATGGGTCTTTAGTACACGTGACGAAGCAACCTGAGCATTAACCCCGGCCGTGTGCAAGGGACATGCTGCTGCCACAAGATTCAATTCCTGAAAAGAAGGTACAGCCAAACAACCTCTGGGGACCAGCAGTGAACGGAACCAGGCTCTAGTTGACCCCACACGGCTGTTAAGTACAATACTAGCAGCAATCGAACAAATGTTGTTCTCTTACCCACCTAAAACTAGATCTTCCAGTGAAGAACATTTAAACTGTTTTGTTTTGATAGAACACCTTTATTTATTTCACCTTGTTAACCAATAATTGATTGTTAAACCTGTTTTTATATAAATACAAATTAGAGTTAAAATTAATCACTATTGAGTGAATTGTTTAGCTGCCCACGCATGACTCATTTAAAAAAAATACATATCCATACAAAGCTATTAAAATAAAATTTTGCTGAATCACCATCAGCTGGGGGCTAAAATACGAGTTAATAGCTTTCATCACAGAAGGAGCGGAGAATAATACGTGTATAACAGCTTAGATGATATCAGTTGTTATACTTGCCTTTCTATAGTTTCCTGTCAGGCTCCCTGAAATAGAAGCTTCATTCTTCTATTTAAATGTCTGCCAAATGTAATCATGAGCGAAGGTTGATGACCTTTGATAACCCTCAACCTTTTACTCGAAGTTTGGTCATTGCTGGACCACTACTGCAGAGCAGGGTAGACAACACCCGCGACAGAGGGCGTGAGGAAATTAATGATTGTGACGCAATTTATTTTTAATACAAGATATCTCATAGTCATACAAAGGTAAGAATAATTTGCGTGATATCTTTTTAAAATTAAATTTGGCAAAAGTCATACTAATAGGAAGGAAATACTTTTGTATTTTTAAAATGATAATAGGAGAAAGCTTAGCAAAATGTTCATGAGTACACAACTGCATATTTTCACTGATGCTTTTCTGTGGGCTGATTACTTCCCTTTACCTGCAAGTCAGGTAATTGCTTCCATTGAAAAAAATGAAGTAAGCGAATAATTAAAATTATTTGTTCAAACTTTACAAATATGTGAAGTAACGTCGTTCAGTATCAATAAAATGAGATCCAAGTAGGATCTTCTAGTGTGCTGAAGCAGATGCTGATATGTTAAGATATTGGCTGTAATTCTTCCACTGCCATTGTTTTTTGACAGGTAGGCGTACTCGTCGTTAGATCAACTGTAATCATAGCCAGGTGATAATGTAATAATTTCATTACAATGCCAGCTGCAGTATGTAGCTACATAGGGCCTGCAGTATATTGCTACATAGGGCCTGCAGTATATTGCTACATAGGGCCTGCAGTATATTGCTACATAGGGCCTGCAGTATATAGCTACACAGGGCCTGCGGTATGTAGCTACATAGGGCCTGCCTTTGAACATTCGGGGCCCTGTGCGAGTGGTTTGACATGCGCCCCTTCCTATCACTTCCAGCCGGGATAGTAAACTCCAACGGAAAATTACGTAAGGTTTGTTAATAAAATTGCAGATCTGTTTTATATAGTTGTTATTTTTAACAACAATAAAAACAAACAAAAAAACAAACAAAGAAAAACTAAAACAAAACAAAAGACGGTAAGAACTAAAAACAGAATGTTACTATTGCACGCTTGGTTTTACTGTTTCCTTATAAAAGATTTACATTGGATGCTTTGGCCTGGGTACATTGTGTCACAGCTGAAGAAACATCAAGCTTCTATATTCATTCATAACCCGCCACTCCCAAAGGAGCATAGGCCTTCAAAAAACTAGATTCCTTGTTAAAATAAATTTAAAAAAAAAAACATATCCCCAGATGCCTTGCTAAAAATTATTTGTCAGGAAAACAATTATTTAGATTCCTTGCTAAATTAAATTTTAAGGAAAATACTTCAACAGATACTTTGGTCAAGATTATTTGTAAGGAAAACACTTATAAATTCAGTGCTAAAATAATTCTTTGGGGAAAACACTTCACCATATGCCTTGCTAAACGTAATTTGTAAGGAAAATCCTTAATCAGATTCATTGCTAAAAATAACTTGTACGGTAAACTCTTCATCAGATCCCTTGCCAAAAATTAATTTTAACAAAAACACACTTCATTAGATCCTTGCTAAAAATAAATTTTAAAGAAAACATTTCACCAGATTCTTTGCTAAAAATAAATTTTAAGTAAAACACTTCATCAAATTCCTCGCTAAAGATATCATTATCGGATGCCTTGCTAAAAATAATTTGTAAGGAAAACACTTCATTAGATTCACTCATCATTCATTCATTTCCCTCCGCTCCCAAGGAGCATAGGCCTTCAATAAACACATGCTAAGTCATCCTGTCACGTGCCATCATCTCAAGTTCTTTCCACGTTCTCCTCATAAATTTCCAACTCTCTTCTCCATGTGCTTCTTGGTCTACCTCTGCCTCTCTTGCCCTGGGGGTTCCAGAACAAGGACTGCCTTATAATGCTATCAACAGGTGTCCTCAGTGTGTGTCCTATCCATCGCCATCGTCTTCTTCTCATCTCTTGTTCCACTGGCACTTGTCTAGTTCTTGTCCTCATTTCCACGTTGGTAACCTTGTCATACCATTTCAATCCCTCTATTCTACGCAAGCACCCATTTATGAAAGTCTGTAGCTTTTTGGTTGTTGTCTTTGTTGTTCTCCATGTCTCCGAGCCATACAATAGGACTGACTTCACATTTGAGTTGAAGATTCTTATTTTCGTGTTGGATCCGATTTCTCTTGATCTTCATATATTTCCCAATGCAATGAAAGCTCCTCTTGCTTTTTGTATTCTTATTTTGATATTACTGTCTGTCCCTCCAACTTTGTCTACATTGCTGCCAAGATATGTGTACGATTCTACATCTTGTATTGGTGTTTCTTCAAGTTCAACCCTGTTATCATTACCTGCATTTATTCTCATTAATTGTGTCTTTTCTTTGTGTATTTTCAGACCCAATTGCTGTGACCTCTCATCGAGTGTTTTCAATTTGTCCTGCATCTGATAACGGTTATTGGAAAGAATAGCCAAGTCATCATCAAAATCCAGATCATCCAACTGCTTAGTCAGAGTCCACTGGATTCCATTTCTGTTGTTTGTTGTCGATGATCTCATAACCCAGTCTAATGCTAGTAAGAAAAGAAATGGAGACAAGAGGCATCCCTGCCGCACTCCTGTTCTTATCCCAAACGGTTCTGTAAGCTGTCCTTCGTGAAGAACTCTGCATGTCATGTCTTCATATGTTTTCTTTATTAAATTAATTATTTTCAGAGGAACTCCATAATGCCTCATCAATTTCCAGAGTGATTCTCTGTCTACACTTTCAAATGCCTTTTCGTAGTCCACAAATCCGATGTATAGTGGTGAATTCCATTCCAGACTTTGTTCAACTATTATTCTCAAAGTGGCTATCTGGTCTGTACATGATCTGTTTTGTCGAAAACCTGCTTGTTCATCTCTCAGTTTCTTATCTAAGGACTCTTTTAATCTCTCAAGGATAATCCTGTTTAATACTTTTCCTGGCACTGATAGTAACATTATTCCTCTATAATTTGTGCACTCTTGTAAATTTCCCTTCTTAGGCAACTTAACCAGATATCCTTCCTTCCCTTCTGCTGGTATCTCTTCCTTTTCCCAGACTTTACCAAGTAATTTATATAACATCTCTGTAGCCGTGTCGATATCTGCCTTGATGGCCTCTGTTGGAATGCCATCAGGTCCAGACGCTTTTCCATCTCTTAGAAGCTTTATGCCTTTCTTTATTTCTTCCTTCGTTGGTCTTTCACCGTTAATTTGTAGCTCTTCTTCTGCTGGCTGGATGTCCGGGGGGTTTTGGGGAGCTGGTCTATTGAGATAGTCCTCAAAATACTCTGTCCACCTCTTCATTTGCTTTTGTATATTGCTGAGCAGTTTTCCATTCTTGTCTTTTATGAGGCAACTTGTTTGCTTGTATTTTCCTGTTAGCTTCTTTGTGCTGCTATACAGTTCTCTCATATTTCTTTTGGCTGCAGCATCTTCTGCCTCTCTTGCCAACTCCTCAATATACTTCCTCTTGTCTCTTTTGATAATTCTTTTTACTTCTTTGTTTGCTTCCGTGTACACTTCTTGAGCCTTGGCTTTGGAACTTCTGGTTTTGCTTGTGTTTAAATGTGCTTTCTTGTTTTTTCTGTCTTTTATCTGATTAATGGTTTCTGTTGTAATCCATGCTTTTTGTTGTCTTTCCCTTTTCCCCAGTATTTCTTCACATGTCTCATTCCATTCAGTTTTGATTTGCTGCCAATAGTCTTCTGTATTCTCTGCATCTTCCAGCTGTTGGAGCACTTGGAATTTGTTGGATATTGTGACCGCAAATTTGTCTCTTGTTTCTTGATTTCTTAGATGTCCTACATTAAATTGTTGCCTATAATTTTGCATTGTTGCATATCTCTTGAGTTTCATTTTTATTTTGGCTATCAGAAGGTCGTGATCTGATGCCACATCTGCTTCTCTAAATACCTTTACATCCTGCAATGATGATCTAAACTTTTTGTTTATGCATATATGATCAATCTGATTTTCTGTTCTATGGTCTGGTGATATCCATGTTGCCTTGTGTATTCTCTTATGTGGAAACATGCTTCCTCCCATAGCCAGTTGATTTGAAGTACAGAAGCTTGAGAATAGTTCCCCATTTTCATTCATTATTCCTAGCCCATGTTTTCCCATGACTTCTTCAAAGCCGGTGTTGACTGTACCTATCTTTGCATTCATGTCACCCATCAAAATTGTGATGTCTCTTCTTTTTACTTTTTCCATAATTTCCTGTAGTCTAGTATAAAATGCTTCTTTCACAGACTCTTCTTTGTCATTAGTTGGTGCATAACATTGGATGACATTTACATTTATTTTCTTTTTAGCTGTTTTAAAAGTAGCTGTTATTATTCTGGGTCCAACAGCTTCCCATTCAATGAGTGCTTTCTTTGCTTCTTTAGATAACATAAGAGCTACCCTTTCACTGTGGTGTGAACTTTTGTCTTCATGTCCTGAGGACAGCACCAATTCACCTGTGATGAGTTTCTTCTTGTCTACTCTCTTCCACTTTGTTTCACACATTCCCAGAACCTCGATTTTATATTCCCTCACTTCTGCTGCTACTTGTGCCACTTTTCCTTGTTCGTTTAATGTCCGAACATTCCAGGTGCCAAATCTGGAAGTTCTCCTAGAAGAAAGAAGGTTAGTCAGTAACACAGACTCCTTTCGGCTTTCTCTGTGTTGCATCAGACGCCTCCCTGCGAGAGGACCTTCCCCTGTCTTGGATGGCTGCGTTTTATTTTCCTTAATTGACTTGTCCATGTTTGTTGAAGTTTTTTGTGGTTTAAATTTTTTACAGGATGGGGTAACCAGCCCCATGCCCAACCCTCCTTAGTCGCTTTCTACGACATGCATGGCAGGGAACAGTGTTACTATTCTTTGCTCCCCTTTCAGGCCCAGGTAACACACGGTTGAAGCTTCTATATTAGTGGTTCCTAAAGTGGGCGGCACCGTACGTTGGAAGGGTGCAAGGAAGCGATAAGGGAAATTTGGGCAGCGGGGGGTTCAGTAATAAGTGAGTGGTTGAGCATTTGACAGGCTAAATTCAACAATATTACTTAATATAAAGTTTACATGCTCCGCCTAGGCCAGCTCCAAGCCCTGTTGAAAAAGGAGGAGGGCGGTCTGCATGGAGGTGGTAAGGAGGTAGCCCCTCCATCATGCAAAGGCACAACAGGCCAATCACCTGATTATACGAAATGCAAGAGAGAAAACCGGACTGATCCTAAAGGCGACGAACTGGAACGGACGACTTATGGAACATGGAATGTAAGAAGTATAAGTGGGAAAGAAGAGGAGCTGGTGGACAAGATGAGGAAAGCAAAACTAGAAATCCTGTGCTTAAACAGAAACCAAAAAAAAGGGACCAACAAGTTATGGATCTCGATAGCAACACGCTGCTCTACAGTGGTGTACCCACATCTGAAAGAGCTAAAGGGGGCGTGGGTTGTATTGTGTCTAAAAATCCAAAAGGATAGCATCAAGAGATGGAACTTTGTCTCGGAGCACATTATGGTGCTAATGCTAAAAGAAGGAGAAACCATGGTCAACTTTGTCATTGTGTATAGGCCACATGTAGATGAGCGAGCAGAGGTCAAGGAGGCATTCTTCGAGCTGCTTCAAATGACGGTGGACGACTGCTGGATGAAATTATCCTGCTCGGAGACTTCAATACCAGAGTTGGAAATGACTTTGCTAGATGTGGTGGAGTTACAGAAAGGTATGGAGACAAAACACTTAATGACAATGGACAGCGATTCCTAAGATTCTGCACTGATCAAAACCTGATCATTACAAAGACAAAGCTCCCCCATAAGTGCATACATGCATTCACTAGATGTGAACCAACAAAGAATGAGAAATCAGTGATCGACTATGCCATAGTTAGGAAGAGCTCATTCAAGTATGTCCGGGAGGCTAGAGTCTGAAGAGGGCCAGAGAATGGAAGTGATCACTACCTTCTAACTATTAAAAGAACAACTGAAAGAGTTGCTTAACCTAGGAATTGCCTACTATCACGCAAGAAGCTAAGTAAACGAACAGGCGACATGAGCGTTAAGACCTACACGCTGAGAGAGTCAGATGTTAAGACCAGATATCAGAGGCTTATTGCTACAGCAGTGAGAAACACAGAAGAACAACCTGATGACCTGGAAACCCTCTGGCTTAAATTCAAGGACATCATAAAGACAGCTGCAGCAGAAGCATGTTGTGAAGTCCGAATTGGGAAGAACGGAAAGAGGACACCTTTGTGGGCAGAGGAAGTTAAAGAGAAAATGAGAGAGAAGAAAAAGGCATGGAACAATACTTAGGAGCTAAAAACACAGCAGAAAAAAAAAAACAGAGAAATATACAGATTACGTGATACTCAGAGCAGAAGCAAAGAACAAGGTGCTAGCAGCAAAACACAAATCCTGGGAAGAATTTGGAGAAAAGCTAGAAAAAGATGATCAAGAAAACCAGAAATTGTTCTATAAGACCCTAAAGAATATGAGAAAGACAAAAACAGTGCCCTTTTAAATTTATTAAGGACAAGCAAGGCAAATTGCTTATTGCCCCGAAGGAAGTAATGGAAAGATGGAAAGAATATTTCTCGGAACTCCTATATAGTGAGCAAGGGCAAACATCAGAAATGATAACCACTAGCACAGAAGAGAAAACCAATGCTAACGAAGATGGCATCAAGATTGAAGAACTGAAGGCGCACTGGAGAAAATCAAGATGGGCAAAGCAGCAGGGCATGATGGTATAACACCGGAATGGTTAAGTACATGGGAGCAGCGGGCCACAAGACCATACCAAAGGATTGGGAGACTGCCATAATAACACCCATTTTAAAAAGGGTAACAACCGACAATGTGGAAATCTATAGAGGCATATCCCTTCTCAGTGTCCCCGGTAAAATCTACTCTAGAATCCTGGAGCAGATCCTAGATGAGCCACAAATGGATGAGGTTTAATGTGGCTTCCGAGCAAACTGAACTCTAGATTTGATCTTCACACTCAGACAGCTGAATGAAAAGGCCCTTGAGTATAAAGATGAGATGCATCTTTGTTTCTTAGATCTGAAAAATGCATTTGGCAAGGTCCCCTGGAGCAAACTTTGGGACTGCTTGGCAAAGAAGAACATTCCAACACCTCTAATACGTGCTATACAGAGCTTCTGCAAGTCTTGCAGAAATTATGCGAGGACGCAAACCATAAGTCAGAAAAGTTCAGGACCACCACTGGTGTAAGACAAGGTGATATCCTGTCACCTCATCTTTTCATATGCTTCATGGACGATGTTATCAAGGCATGTAAGGAGAGAACAAGAAAGTATTCAGTGGGGTACTGGAAGATGAGACAGGTCTGTATTTCAGAGCTGGCATTTGCTGATGATGTTGCACTGATTGCTAAATCAGAGGCACATCTTCAATCCAACCTGCAAGTCTGGAAGGAAGAGCTAGAGAAGAGAGGAATGGTCATCAGCAGCTCCGAATAAAAAACCATGGTGATATCACGAGAGGAAAGAAGGCTTCAGATTAAGCTGGGAGATCAGGTCCCGGAGCCGGCCAACCCCTTCAAATACTTTGTAGCTGTCACAGACTGGAAGGGAGGCATCAAAGAAGAGTTGGCTACCCGAGGAGCAGCAGCTGGGAGACTTTTTCAGGCCATAAATCGAGGATTCCTCAGCAAAAGAGACGTTGGCAAGAAAACAAAGATGGCTGTGTACTGCTTCACCCATGTCCCAGTCTTGGCTTACAGATAAGAGTGATGGGAAATGACTACTACTCACAAAAGGCAGCTGCAAACATCAGAAATGAGGTATCTGAAGAAGGTGGTTGAAGTAAGAAGAAGCGACTTGGTCCGCAACCAGACGATACGTCTGAAATTAAGGATAATTAAAAACCCAATACCTGCAGACCCAAGTAGAACTGTTCCAACCAAGATGGTTTGGCCATGTCTGCAAAATGGGAGAAGATTGGTTACCACGACAAGTATGGGAAACTAAGAGCCAGTGATCCAAACCTCCAGGACAACCCAGATTTCGCTGGGAGGACAACAGTAGTAGACAATCTCTGAGAGACCGAGAACTAGAATTGAACCAGGCCAGGAGGAAGACAGCCGATAGGATAGTACGGCGCTCTCTCTTTTAAACCTATACCCCTCATGGTAGAAGAGGAACGATTAAGTAAGTAACTAAGTAATGTTTACATGAAAAAGTGTTTGATTACACAGGGCCCTAACGTGAGCGCTTAAAAGGAGTATATGGTCTGTACAAACCCTAACCCACAGCTACTCCTTAACTTCACTCGTCCCATTTTCTCATACACCCTTTAAAAGAGACTCCCAACCTGAGGTGCGCGTGCCAAAGGGTGCGAGATACTTGTCAAGAGGGTGCAGGGAATATTTGGTATTTAACTGCATTATCCTACTTAAATATTGCAAAGCAGTGTTACAGCAAAAAAATGTTCAGTTGTTTAATTACTTTAATAAGTTTTGTATTTACAAAATGAAATAAAGAAGTAAGCTTGTCTGTAGCTTTATACCTGAATTTAATAAATAGAGCAATTAGGCTTCTCTGTTTTGAATTAGCCGTTGCTTTTGTCTTCCATACTTTATAGTTTTAATGTAATGCAGGGAAATGGAGAGGGCTCTGGAAATGTGCTCTGGGAGCCCAGGGGACAGTGACCCGAAAAAGTTTGGGAAACATTCTTCTTGAGGAAAAAGTCTCCGCTCTGGCACCCAATTAGCGCCCTGCGGCAGGCCCCTCCCCCACCCCCGGAAACCCTGCCCTTCGGCCGGCCCTGTTGCTACAGACTGCTTAGCAAATCTTCTCACCTAACTCACTCAGTTGTTAATAACTTAAAACCTGCAAGTAATGCCGACAGGAGGCGTCATGGTAGCTGAGTTGTAAACATTGATGATACTACATATGATGCTTTTTTTTTTTTTAACCAACGGTACACGAAGATAAGAATCATTTGCAAGATATTTTTAAAATCCAATATAAAAACAGAAAATTGCATACTTGTCATATTTTTTTAGAAATAATAAGTGAAGAGCACAAGTAAAATATCATATATTCTGTATTTTTTGTGGTCTCATTGTTTCTTTTGGACAGAGATTGGGAGGAAAACGGTTGCATCCCTTGAAAAACGGAAGCGCAAATGAACAATTTTTTTTTTTTCAAAATGTTACAAATATTCAAAATAGCTTCATTCACAATGAGGTCCAAACAAGATCTCAGTCTTCTAAATTTGCTGCAAATGCTGAAAAGTTTAGACGTCTTTAATTCTTCCCTGTTATTGTTTTAAAGGGTATACTTGCTTGTTTATACGAATAGGTAATTGTGTAACTGTAAATAAGTGAGTACTTGTGTCATTCGCTTGCATAGCTAGGCGGGGTTCTCGCACGGAAGGTCCTGGGTTCGAGTCCTGGGTAAGCCACTCACGTCTGTTGTTTTTCTGTTGTCTAGTTTTCTACTTCTTTATTTCTTACGAGTGCCTGAAAACATACCATTATGTTTGTCTAATATTTATTGACTGGTTCAATGTAGCATCGGCGAACCCTTTCTTTGCGTTCAGTGATAATGATTTATTGTGCAGTATGTTTTTCATTTCTTGAAGGATAATTTTTTTGTCTGTGCTATTCTGGTCATCGTGTACGTATAACTATAACAAAGCTATGGAACCAAATTTGCATACTTTAATACACGTACAGAACAAAGCACTAAAGAGAAAAATTCCAACCTTGTGAGATGAGATGCTTGAGAAAAGTCATTAATGTTACCAGGAGAGACTATCATTCATGTTACATCGAGAGACTATCATTAATGTTACCAGGAGAGACTATCATTAATGTTACCAGGAGAGACTATCATTCATGTTACCAGGAGAGACTATCATTCATGTTACCAGGAGAGACTACCATTCATGTTACCAAGAGAGACTATCATTAATGTTACCAGGAGAGACTATCATTAATGTTAACAGGAGAGACTATCATTAATGTTACCAGGAGAGACTATCATTCATGTTACATCGAGAGACTATCATTCATGTTACATCGAGAGACTATCATTAATGTTACCAGGAGAGACTATCTTTAATGTTACCAGAAGAAACTATCATTAATGTTACCGGGACAGACTATCATTAATGTTACCAGGAGACTATCATTAATGTTACCAGGACAGACTATCATTAATGTTACCAGGAGAGACTATCATTAATGTTACCAGGAGAGACTATCATTAATGTTACCAGGACAGACTGTCATTAATGTTACCAGGAGAGACTAGTTGAGAAATGGTGACATCAGATAAATTGTAGGAACCTCATCTTGGGTCTAGTATATGTAGAGACAGAAAACTAAGTGGTCTGGCCATCTCAGAATGGACCTCGATAAATTACTGCTACACGCCTACAACAGTAGATGGTCAAGTTTCACAGCACAGGGAAGACCAAGATAGACAGGCAACATCACAGACATACTACAACAACGTAAGTTCACATCAGCCGATGCGACATACTTGGCTCACGTACGCACACTTCAGCCCACCATTACTCTTCACATCTCACCAATGGAACTAACAGGTAAACTTCAGCCCTCCATTACTCTTCACATCTCACCAATGGAACTAACAGGTAAACTTTAGCCCACCATTACTCTTCACATCTCACCAATGGAACTAACAGGTAAACTTCAGCCCACCATTACTCTTCACATCTCACCAATGGAACTAACAGGTAAACTTCAGCCCTCCATTACTCTTCACATCTCACCAATGGAACTAACAGGTAAAAAGTCAGTCAGTATAAATCTAGCTATCTAAGAATAAAATTATCTATTACAAATAAGAATCACCGTTTTTATCATACCTCAGCTGTGCAGGTCAGTGTTACGTTGTCATTCACATCATAGGTTGAATATCTTGTCAAATTGGCTGGCCCATTAAAAGGTTCCATGGTGATAACAGGAGCTGTTACTCCGTCTATAATAAAAATGATGGTTATGAAAGTTAGATAACTCTGGGTGAAAACAGCAATAATCTTAGCAGCTGTAGTAGCCCCTTCAGTCTCGCCTGACTTGGGGAAAAAAAAAGGGGGGGGGGGGGGGGAATTATGATCCCGTGCCGGGAATTGAACCCGAGCCGCAAAGGTGAAAGCCAGGAATCCTAACCAATAATCTTAGCAACGTAATATAGTCCCATTCCACGAAGCCTGCATCAAAGCAAGTATGTGCTCTTGCAGAAGTAGTTTCTGTAGCAATGTACATGATGAGGTTGACAGTTCCATGTACATGATGAGGTTGACAGCTCCATGTACATGATGAGGTTGACAGCTCCATGTACATGATGAGATTGACAGCTCCATGTACATGATGAGGTTGACAGCTCCATGTACATGATGAGGTTGACAGCTCCATGTACATGATGAGGTTGACAGCTCCATGTACATGATAAGGTTGACAGCTCCATGTACATGATGAGATTGACAGCTCCATGTACATGATGAGGTTGACAGCTCCATGAACATGATGAGGTTGACAGCTCCATGTACATGATGAGGTTGACAGCTCCATGTACATGATGAGGTTGACAGCTCCATGAACATGATGTGGTTGACAGCTCCATAAACATAATGAGGTTGACAGCTCCATGTACATGATGAGGTTGACAGCACCATGTACATGATGAAATTGACAGCTCCGTGAACATGATGAGGTTGACAGCACCATGTACATGATGAAGTTGACAGCTCCATGAACATGATGCGGTTGACAGCTCCATGTACATGATGAGGTTGACAGCTCCATGAACATAATGAGGTTGACAGCTCCATGTACATGATGAGGTTGACAGCTCCATGAACATGATGCGGTTGACAGCTCCATGAACATGATGAGGTTGACAGCTCCATGTACATGATGAGGTTGACAGCTCCATGTACATGATGAAGTTGACAGCTCCATGAACATGATGTGGTTGACAGCTCCATAAACATAATGAGGTTGACAGCTCCATGTACATGATGAGGTTGACAGCACCATGTACATGATGAAATTGACAGCTCCGTGAACATGATGAGGTTTACAGCACCATGTACATGATGAAGTTGACAGCTCCATGAACATGATGCGGTTGACAGCTCCATGTACATGATGAGGTTGACAGCTCCATGAACATAATGAGGTTGACAGCTCCATGTACATGATGAGGTTGACAGCTCCATGAACATGATGCGGTTGACAGCTCCATGTACATGATGAGGTTGACAGCTCCATGTACATAATGAGGTTGACAGCACCATGAACATAATGAGGTTGACAGCTCCATGTACATGATGAGGTTGACAGCTCCATGTACATAATGAGGTTGACAGCTCCATGAACATAATGAGGTTGACAGCTCCATGTACATGATGAGGTTGACAGCTCCATGTACATGATGAAGTTGACAGCTCCGTGAACATGATGAGGTTGACAGCACCATGTACATGATGAAGTTGACAGCTCCGTGAACATGATGAGGTTGACAATTCCGTGTACATGATGAGGTTGACAGCTCCATGAACATGATGAGGTTGACAGCTTCATGTACATTATGAGGTTGACAGCTCTATGTACATGATGAGGTTGATAACTCCATGTACAACTTCATATCAGTTCTCTCTTACAACGCAGTCGTGCGGTTCTTTGTTTTTGTCTGTTTTACAGTATGACGTGTTGGTGTTGCCGGTAGTGGATTCTCCCCCTCTTTTCACCCTAGGCCTAGTGAATTCACTTTTCGTGAAAGGAGTGACCAGTGCAGTGTCAGTCTCTTGGCCTAGCAAAACCTCTGATACCCTAAGATCGTTGTGCGTGGTAAAGAGCCACACCCTCCTCGAGGTAGTCGTGGTAACTGAGGGTGCGAACCCCAGGCTAAACACAACGGATCTAGAGAAGCAAACCTCGATAATAAAACCGGTGCACTACACCGTACACACTCTCTGTGGCTGGGAAGGAACCAGATGGATACTGAACAAGTCTTAGGGGTGGGAACGAGTATGAACTACTTCCTGAGGACCGGATCCCATCGTACAGGCACAGAGACTCAGGACGTGAGTGGGAACGAGTATGAACTACTTCCTGAGGACCGGATCCCATCGTACAGGCACAGAGACTCAGGGCGTGAGTGGGAACGAGTATGAACTACTTCCTGAGGACCGGATCCCATCGTGCAGGCACAGAGACTCAGGATGTGACGATCCTATTGCCTTCAACTTTTGATCATATGCCTATGGCCTCAGAGAACTCGGAGTAACCATGAGGAAATTTGGCGGCGGGAAATGAGCACTGTGAACCCTATCTTGGCCACGTGTCTCAGGGAGACGCAGAAACACCACCTTCTTCTCCCCTAGAGCTGGTGCAGTACAATTCTGGCTTCTATCCGGGGTGGGTAGGAAATCCACTGTCACCCCAGCATCACAAAACCATGATAATGAAAATGTTTCAGAAGAAATCCCCTGGAACTGCAAGGGGTGATAACAATCATTTAACAAATATGGTGAGTTATTATTGGTAGCGGACACAGATGATGATTAGCTGCTCCAGTAGAAAATAGGTAATAGTCAGCTGATATGGGATTGGTTATTTCTTGACAATTTCACCACTGACTGTTTCCTTAGTCGTGTTTTTATTTTCCTCTCTCTCCCTCTCTCTCTCTCTCTCTCTCTCTCTCTCTCTCTCTCTCTCTCTCTCTCTCTCTCTCTCTCTCTCTCTCTCTCTCTCTCTCTCTCTCTCTTTTTCAAATGTACTACATGCAGATATGTCTCAGCCAGACCCCAGAGACAGCATCAACAACTTAAGCCGCAGAGACCAGAGTACAGTTTTCAGGTTGTGAACAAAACATGAACCCCTCAACAAGCATTTGCACAGAGTGACCTCAGACAATACACCACAATGCAATCACTGCAACAGATAGAGGGAAGAAACAGTACATCACCACCTCCTGGAATGCCTTGCACTAGCAGACCTGCGGAAGCAATAGCTACAACCAAATTCCCTCCATCACCAACACATTGTACTGTATGGAGATACAACGCAGTTTAAAACAGACGTGCACATTTCATTACTTGATACAAGGAAAAACAGTGAAAGCTAATAACCAAGGGCAGCCGTCGGCTGCCCAGGATCTGTGGAGATCTACTTTACAACCACTGAGCTCTATAAAGATCTACCTTGGAAAAATAATCTTTTTCAGGATTCAGAGTATTTAGAATTTGCATTAAGTACAGCCCTGATTATAATCAAAAGAACTGAAAGAGTTGCTCAGCCTAGGAACTGCCCAGCATCACGCAAGAAACCAAGTAAACGAACGGAATAAATGAGCATTAAGACCTACAAGCTGAGAGAGCCAGAAATTAAGACCAGATATCAGGGGCTTATTGCTACAGCGGTGAGAAACACAGAAGAACAACCTGATGACTTGGAAACATTCTGGCTTAAATTCAAGGACATAAAGACAGCTGCTGCAGAAGCATGTGGTGAAGTCCGACTGGGGAACAAGAGAAAGAAGACACCTTGGTGGACAGAGGAAGTCAAAGAGAAATAAGAGAGAAGAAAATGGCATGGAAACAATACTTAGGAGCTAACAACACAACAGGACAAATAGAGAAATATAGAGAATATGTGATACTCAGAACAGAAGCAGAGAGCAAGGTGCTAGCAGCAAAACCGAAGTCCTGGAAAGAATTTGGAGAAAAGCTAGAAAAAGATGCGCAAGAAAACCAGAAATTGTTCTATAAGACCCTAAAGAACACGAGGAAGGAAAAACAATGCCCTTTTAAATTTATAAAGGACAAGCAAGGCAAATTGCTTACTGCCCCGAAAGAAGTAATGGAAAGAATATTTCTCAGAACTCCTTGATGGTGAGCAAGGTCAAGCATCAGAAATGATAACCACTAGCACAGAAGATGAAACAAATGGTGATGAAGATGACATAAAGATGGAAGAACTGAAGGCAGCACTGGAGAAAATCAAGATGGGCAAAGCAGCAGGGCATGATGGTATAACACCAGAAATGGTTAAGTACATGGGAGCATCAGGCGACCTATTACTCTTAAGGGTCCTACAGGCAGCGTGATGCAACAAGACCATACCAAAGGACTGGGAGATTACCAGCATAACACCAATTTTCAAAAAGGGTGACAATCGACAATGTGCAAACCATAGAGGAATATCCCTTATCAGTGCCCCTGGTAAAATCTACTTTAGAATCCTAGAGCAGAGATTCCGACGCCTAGCTGAGCCACAATTGGATGAGGTCCAGTGCGGATTCAAAGCAAACCGAAGTACTCAAGACCTAATCTTCACACTCAGACAGCTGAGCGAAAAGGCCCTTGAGAATAAGAGTGAGATCCATCTTTGTTTCATAGATCTGGAAAAGGCATTTGACAGGGTCCCCTGGAGCAAACTTTGGGACTGTTTGGCAAGGAAGAACATTCCAACACCTCTGATTCATGCTATACAGAGCTTCTACAAGTCTTGCAGAAATTATGCGAGGACAGCAAACCATAAGTCAGAAGAGTTAAGGACCACCAATGGTGTAAGAAAAGGTGATATCCTGTCACCTTATCTTTTCATACTCCTCATGGACGATGTTAACAAGTCATTTAAGCAGAGAACAAGAAAGTATTCAGTGGGATACTGGAAGATGAGATAGGTATGTATTTCAGAGCTGGCATTTGCTGATGATGTTGCCCTGATTGCTAAATCATAGGCACATCTCCAATCCAACCTGCAAGTCTGGAAGGAAGAGCTGGAGAAGAGAGGGGTGGTCGTAAGCAGCTCTAAAACAAAATCCATGGTGATATCAAGAGAAGAAAGAAGACATCAGATTAAGCTGGGAGAACAGGTCCTGGAGCAGGTCGACCACTTTAAATATCTAGGAGCTATTATAGGCCGAAAGGGAGGCATCAAAGAAGAGTTGGCCACTCGAAAAGCAGCAGATGGGAGACTTTTTCAGGCCATAAATCGAGGATTCCTCAGCATGAGAGAGGTTGGTAAGAAAACAAAGATGGCTGTATACCGCTCCACCTATGTCCCAGTCTTGACATATGGATGCGAGTCATGGGTAATGACTGCTACCCATAAAAGCCAGATCCAAACCTCAGAAATGAGGTATCTGAGGAAGGTGGTTGAAGTAACAAGAAGAGACATGGTCCGCAACCAGACGATACGTCAAGGCCTAAAATCCCACCCCCCTGCAGACCCAAGTAGAACAGTCCCAACTAAGATGGTTTGGCCATGTCTGCAGAATGGGAGAAGATCGGCTACCACGACAAGCATGGGAAACAAAGAGCCAGGGATCCAGACCCCCAGGACGACCCAGAGTCCGCTGGGAGGACAACATCAGACACTCTTTGAAGGACCGAGGACTAGAATGGAACCAGGCCAGGAGGAAGACAGCCGATAGGATAGTCTGGCGCTCTCTCTTCCAAACCTCTACACCTCATGGTAGAAGGGGAACGACTAAGTAAGTAATATTAAGTACAGCCTTACTGTAACTTGATTCTCTGCCAGACATTTCGCTACCTGCAATTCCATCGGCACAGCTGTGGAAAAGTCAAACTAAATTATATTTTACCAAATGTTAACTTCACTCCAAACAATAGATTGCTTACTACCATATGCAGTGTCGCACAGTTATACCGGGCGGAACACCAATTGTCGGACCGATATCGTACGTATGAGCAGTTTATGACAGGGATGGCATATGGAATATTATCAAGAAGGTCTCCATAAATCGGCTCCTTACGAAAAGACACAGATCTAATGGAGATGTGACGTATAATGTAAATATAGCCTCAGTAATCCTACAGTAATCCGACCACCTTTGCTTCCCCATTTAGTGTTTATAATTTTGCTACGCAAAAACTACGAATTTCGCTGTCTGTCTCATATTTTGAAGCCACGCCTATTTTTCCTGTTTTACTGCGCTGTGATGATGTCACCATGATACAACGTTAAAATATCTCCAAAATTAACGATGAAGTGTAGGGTTAAAAATAATGCGTAAGATACTAGGAGACATGCTCGCCCATGCCAACCTTTCCCACCGCCATTTAAAACTAACGAGTTAGGAGTGCAGACGAAACGTTTACCCTTTGTAGACGGGAGAGAACGGAGGACACAAAAAAGGAAAAATATGACTGAACACGTGTTTGAAGTTCGAACGGCAAAAAGACGCAATTGGGGGTGAAAGGAAAAAAATTCACGTTCCCTAGTTGACATAAAGTAAGGAAATGGACAAGAAAAGGACATTAGCTCTTGATCGAGACAGTCATTTCTTGGACGTGTTTCGATACTTGGTCTTTATTTGAATGCCGCGGCAAAACACATGAGGGAAGGTTCTCGAACAAATTTCAAAAATTAAACTTGAGAAAAAATATGTTTTTTCTTAATACTAGAGTTAGGAAAATAAAACCTAGCTAGTTTGATAGCCCATCTTGAGCAGAGAAATAATATGCTTTCATTTATACAGACGGATAGATAAGAAAGAAGATATTGACAAAAGACTGTATTGTTCATATCATACAAGCGAATGCACTGTTAACCCAAGTCACTAAAAGTGTCCAAAATCTTGGCCTTGAGTCTGCAAACGTAAAAATCGAGCTGTAATTAAAGAGAGGGAATGTGGTGGAGCATTGTAGCTAAAAATAACTTAGGCTGCAGATTCGTGTAGGAAATGCATGTAAAACCAAGTGTGTTTTTAATGACAAAACAAGTAGAGACAGACGGACTAACAGACCGTAATACATACTTGACTGAGATTTGACTGAAGTGACTTTTGGTTGGCACTTTGAAAGTTAGGGAGGAAGTCGGCGATTGGTCAACGCATTTTATAGTAGCGGGATAGAGAGGTGAAAGTTTGCCATTCGACATAAGTCTGTTCAGAGACGCAGTTTGAATCCATGGTGGTGTTGATTCCATAAGAATATGACTATATAGTGGGACGCCATCATACGGCCAGCAGCTCAGCTGAGTTTTGCTAGCAAACTTTAACTGTGTTCTCAATTCTGAATTCTGGTAAGAATGAACAATATTTATTTGGTATATTTTAATAATTCGAGTGATTGATACTGCCATATCATAAAAATGATTACGACAAGTAAGTGTTCGCTCTAGATCCCCAGCCCAAGTTCAGGGTCTAGAGACATACATACAAAGAAAATATATAGGGACGCCTAACTGAAACTATGAAAAGGATCTAGTGTTGAGATCAGTGGAACATATCACCTATCTTATTTAATAGCAGGAAGCTATTGAACATATCTCAGATGTAATGTAGTCTTGGGGAACTGATACTATGTGAAACCAACTTGGTAAGATGTGCTGTGTGGTCAGAGAGATCTGACCTAGTCTATGTGGTGTTGTTGTTGTGTAGTGTTGTGTGCAGAAGTGGTTCAGGAAGTAGAGTTCTGACACATGACCAATACTTTTGTTTCAGAACTGTGAGTTTCTATTTGGCACCAAAGCGGTGTCAAATGCTGTAGTAATATATACAAGTGTGGACCAGAGCAGTCTATCATTGTGTCAGAGCAGCCGTATATTGCCCCCAGTACGGAGAGGTGGGGCCACAAGACTTTTGTACAGGATCGACGCAGGCGAGATAAGTTATATCTGGCCTGCTGGACTTTCACCAACGACATGTTCAACTAAATTATCCCTAATTCACCAGTAAATAAAGCCATGACATTGGAGAAATTAAACTATATATATTTATCCCTTAAGTCAACGGACAATGTTTGGCAGTCATAGACTGGGAGTGATTACACCATCCCAACAGCATATCTAGTAATAAGTTCTCCTGTGACTATCTTAATATAATTACTATTACTAAAATAGCCTGAGTTAGTTCAGTGTGTTATAAATTTTATTAATATTATTAGACTTCTTAAATATCTGTGTGTGTGTGTGTGTAATTTACCACAACACATTACATATCAGTACCCTAGATTTTTAACGTAGCCACATTCATTAGAAAAAAAAAGATATGTGTGAGGTCGTAAGTGGTAGTAAGAAGGGCCTTCTGTAATTCAAATCCACTACATGCGCTGATGAGTGTTTACCAACTTTCGCACCTGGCAGTCTTAACAAGGGGAGCGAACCTGGTTTGTTTACCTGAGTTTTCATGCGAGCTGATCTGACAATCATTGGTCATTAGACAGATGTACGTGGAGAGAAGGCCAGATCCTTGAAGAAATACAAAGGCGATAATAATACTTCCCGACCACCTTTGATGTCCGTGCATTTCTGGGGACGTAAAGCTTTGATCTGCGGAAATGGACGGAATCAGGATGTCCGTTCAAACGGCCCATGTCTTTTGATGTCGTTCGGCATCGCGAGTAGAGCGAACAGTGAAATCCTTTATCTCGGAAACGAAGCTCCTAGTTTTTCCCTGCTATGCCGAAGGTGTGAATTGTCACATCCATTAGAGATATTACACAAAATCTGTATAAATACGGCGTTCTCTCCACGTCAGTTATCAGGTCTCTCAGAAATTTTGGATAATCTGAACGCGTACGCTAGAACCTATGTGACATAGTGCGTTAATAGCCTTCGTGGGGATTTATTCTGATTTCTGGTAATAATAATAAGTTGTGCTTAAGTGTTAAAACGTGTTAAAGTTTTACCATTTCTAATTCACTGTGATTCCCTAGCATTCTTCTTCTTCTCTTCTTTGATCCTTAGCCGCCGACCGTCAAAGCAGTCAGTGGCCATCACGCCTAGTGGCGTCTTGTAGGGCAACAAAAAATTGATTCCACTTTGCTCGGTCGGTGGCCATCCTTCGTACAGTGCCCCAACTCTGGTTCATTCTTTGCATCTCAGCCTCCAAAGTCCTCCGCCAGGTTGTTTTTGGTCGGCCTCTCTTTCGTTTTCCTTCAGGGGTCCAAAGCATAGCTGTTCTTGTGATGGCATCGGGGTCTCTTCTGAAGACATGGCCAACCCAGCTCCAGCGTCTGCCAGCTATGATGGTGTGCATGTCCTCTTGCTTGCTCCGAGTAAGCAGATCTTGGTTGGTGATGGTATTCGGCCAAAAGATTCGGTAAATTTTTCTTAGGCATGTTGTGTGAAAAGAGGACAATTTCGACATTTCCTTCTCTGTAACTCTCCTGCATTCTGCACCATAGAGAAGAACGGAAAGCACACAGCTCTGATATAATCTTAATTTTGTGCTTGTGCTGTATTGAGAGGACTTCCAGATGTTGTTTAGGCTAAAAAAGGCTGTTCTTGCCGTATTCATTCTGATGTTGATGTCTTTGCCTGCCCCGCCGTCTGGTGTTACTATGCATCCTAGGTATGTGAAGGTGTCTGTCTGTACCAGTTGCTGATTCCTTACTGATATGGGCTCATTAAGACTAGTGAAATAGCAAACGCGTAGATATTTTCTTACCAGTTGTTCAATTTAATGTAAAATCCATCAACCATTTTTTTTACACCAGAAGATACGGTTTAGCTGACTAAGTATAATGCTATGAGTGACGGATAAAGTGACAGAGTAGAATTCGCATTATATTTCATTTTGTGTAATTTTCTAATGGCTAGTGTTTAATATCATGTGTCAAAACAATAGACGCTGATTATGAAATAGCTAGTAATGATAGGCGATATTTGTTAAGGGCGTGCAGTTATAATTAAATTATAACGGACATTGTGCGCTCATTGTTTTACCGGGGCGGGGAGGGGGAAGCGGCATGCCTAAAACCCAACCTGTACTCGCTAAGCGAAGCGCGATAAGATAGGCTACGACACCGTGTGCCTTTTAATTTAATTAGGTGACGGAGAGGATAAGAGATCATACCCTTACGCGTGATAGCATAGGATATTGGCATTTTGGTTAAATTTTTTTTCTTTCTAATATAGTGCTTGATCAAAACCAGCGGCCAGCGGTTTTCTATTGTGGTCCTTTCCTCAGTTACTGAAGGAGTAATAGTTGTCGTTTTCCTTGGCGTTCGTCCCCAAGTATAGGTGTGAACAGGAATTGCCAAGGCAACAAAACTAACATTTTAACTGTAAATGTGAGTTAACTGGACTTACAAAATGCCCAGATTGTTTATTCAATTATATCAGCCCGCTGTGGCACTATACATAAAATTTTCCCGACTACTGACAGTCGTTTTTTTCCCAAGTGGATTAATTTTATCCAGAAAAATACGCTGTTTCACAATCGGCACTCACCCCAGAGCAAGCCGATAGGATTTATCATCATCATCTTAATTAACAGTTTAGCAACCAGATGTTTTCTTTAGCTATTGGAAGTACTGTCTACGGTCTACTGTGAACACAAGATCGCGTTTTTTTTCTACATGAACCATTCGAGGTGACTATATATATATATATATATATATATATATATATATATATATATATATATATATATATATATATATATATATATATCTATATATATATATATATATATATATATATAATATATATATATATATATATATATCTTCTTCTTCTTTGATCCATAACCGCCAACCGTCAAAGCAGTCAGCGGCCATCACGCCTGGTGGCGTCTTGTAGGGCAGCAACAAATTGATTCCACTTTGCTCGGTCGGCGGCCATCCTTCGTACAGTGCCCCAACTGTGGTTCATTCTTTGCATCTCAGCTTCCACAGTTCTCCGCCAAGTTGTTTTTGGTCGGCCTCTCTTTCGCTTTCCCTCGGGGGTCCATAGCATAGCTGTTCTTGTGATGGTATCAGGGTCCCTTCTGAGGACATGGCCAACCCAACTCCAGCGTCTGCCAGCTATGATGGTGTGCATGTCCTCCTGGTTAATATATATATATATATATATATATATATATATATATATATATAGATATATATATATATATATATATATATATATATATATATATATATATATATATATATATATACAGGTACTCAGCCACCAAATTGGGCGTCTCCCTTATAAAAATTAATTATTAGTGGAGGGACTGCGATCCAATTCGGAAGATACAACTAGTGCACTAGATTTCTATAGAGAGTTATGCCAACTAAAATTTGGCCGCCATTTTCGGCTGTACCCGTATTGCAGGAAAATGGACCCAATCGCGAGTTTCAGACCCAATTTGCATTTTCGTTTAGGTTAACTAATAATTTGAAATAAAATTAGATGCAAATACAGTAGCACATATTTGTACTATTCTTTGTATGTCAACTAACAAAACAAAAAGAAGAAAACTAGTTTACTTACCGGTTTATTGAATAGAATAAGTAGCGTGAATTTTTAACACATACTGCATTAAATTTTATATTCCGTCAGAATTCCACTATTTGGCAACAAATATTATGTTGCAACACTTAGCAAAACATACTCCCTTCGAATTGAACTATTTACCTAGTTTGAAATGTGGAAACTGGTGAATGACTGTTGTAGACACTGACAGTTTTACTGGATCCAGCTGATAACATCAGTTTTTGTTTTCATTACAAATGCGACAATGTATAGATAGTTTTAACAAAATCTAATTACATTTTTTGGACCGGAGATTTTATTATAATTTTATTATATAACTATATTATATAATTTTATATATATATATATATATATATATATATATATATATATATATATATATATATATAGATATATATATAGATATATATAGATATATATATATATATATATATATATATATATATATATATATATATATATATATATATAATAATAATAATAATAATAGCCCCTTCAGTCATAACTGACTATGGGAATGCGCCCCTGAGGTGACAGCCCTCAGCTGCTTATTTTCCTGGTGCTCTTTTCGACGTTTTCTCCTCACCTCTGCTTCTTGTGTGAGCCTCTCTTCGCCCAATATGAGGTGGCGCCGTAAATAGCATCGCCACTTAGTGCGATCGGCAGCTTCATCCTCCCATGTTGCTGGATCCATGTCCAGTGCCCTCATATCTCTCTTGCACACATCTTTGAACCTCAGCTGTGGTCGCCCAACTGTTCTCTTGCCATCTGCTAATTGTCCGTAGAAGATATCTTTTGGGATGCGACCATCTTCCATGCGGCGAACATGGCCAAGCCAGCGAAGTCTGCGTTGTCTAAGAAGCGTATACATACTTTGAAGGCCAGCACGTGACAACACCTCGACATTTGTCACTTTATCTTTCCACGAGATGCCGAGGATGCGGCGTAGACACCGCAAATGGAAGGTATTGAGCCTTCTTTCTTGCTTAGCATAGGTCGTCCAGGTCTCGCTGCCATATAGGAGTGTGCTGGTGACGCAGGCATTATATACCGCAGCTTTGGTCTTCATTGTGAGTTTAGAGTTTCCCCAAACACGCGATGTGAGGCGGGCAAAGGTAGCTGCAGCTTTGCCAATGCGGCTGTCGATTTCTGTATCCAGTGAGAGTTTGTCATTGATGGTAGACCCTAGGTATGTGAAGTGGTGCACCACTGCCAATTCATAGTTATCGATAGTGATAACTGGTGCAGCACCCACATCCTGACTCAGCACATTCGTTTTCTTTAGACTTATTGTGAGGCCAAAGTCCTTGCATGCTTTAGTGAAGCGATTCATCAAGCTCTGAAGCTCCTGTTGGCTTTGAGTGACTACTGCAGCATCATCAGCGAACAACAAGTCTCTTATAGTGACCCTTCTGATTTTTGTTTTTGCCTTCAGCCTTGAAAGATTAAACAGACGGCCATCTGACCTAGTGTGAAGGCATATTCCTTCAGTTGCATCTCTGAATGCATGTTTCAAGAGTAAGGCAAAGAAGATTCCGAAGAGGGTCGGAGCCAGAACACAGCCTTGTTTAACGCCACTTCGTATATCAAAGAGCTGTGACGTGCTTCCAGCATATTGGACTGTTCCCTTCATGCCGTCATGGAATGACTTTATCATTTCCAGCATTTTAGAAGGGCAGCCTATTTTCAGGAGGATTTTAAAGAGTACATCCCTACTAACCAGGTCGAATGCTTTTGTGAGGTCTATAAAGGCGATATATAATGGTCTTTTCTGCTCTCTTGATTTTTCCTGAAGCTGGCGGAGAGAGAAGATCATGTCTGTTGTTGATCTGCCAGCTCGGAATCCACACTGTGACTCTGGATATATGCGCTCAGCTAACTTGTGTAGTCGCATTAAGATGACTTTGGCAAAAACCTTACCAACAATACTAAGAAGAGAGATGCCTCTGTAGTTATTGCAATCACTTCTGTCTCCTTTATTTTTATACAGTGTTACAATCTTGGCATCTCGCATGTCTTGAGGAATAGTTGTCTCTTCCCAGCACTGGCACAGCATCCTATGCAGGGGATGTAATAGTGTGCTCTTACAGCATTTGATTAAATCAGGAGGAATCCCATCACTGCCTGGTGCTTTGCCAGAGGCCAAGCTATCAATGGCCTTGCTGAGTTCCTCTAATGTTGGTTCGGCATCCAGCTCCTCCATAGTTGGCAGACTGTTGACACCATCAAGGGCTGCAGGCGTAACGGTATTGTCTCTAGCGTAAAGCTCTGAGTAGTGCTCGACCCACCTCTCCATCTGCTTACCCTTATCGGTTAGCTTCTCTCCGCTGATGGTTTTTAGCGGTGCCGTCTTACTTTTATGGGGGCCAAGTGCTTTCTTTATACCGTCATAAATTTGTCTAATGTTGCCTGTTTGCGCTGCGATCTGGATGCTCTCACTGAGCTGGAGCCAGTAGTCATTTGCACAGCGTCGAGCAGTTTGTTGAACTTTGCTTCTCGTAGCCCTCAGGATCATAGGGTTCTGGCACTCGGTGAACGTTTGTATTCATTCATAGCACTGCGTTTAGCTTCAATGACAGGTGCCATCACATCTGATGAAGCATGAAACCAGTCATTTGACTTGGCTGTTTTCTTACCAAAGGTGGCAAGTGCAGTACTTTGAATGGTGTTCCGTAGATGCTCCCAGTTCTCTGTAATAGTATCACCATGTTGAGGGCTACTGAGCACTTTCTCGAAGGTCGCAGTGAATTGAGCGATCATGAAAGGGTCTGACATCTTGCTGGTATCAATGCGTGGTTTCCCTTCATGTCTGACACGATAGAGTTTTCTTGGTTGTGCTCTGATTTTGCAGCAAACCAAGGAGTGATCTGTATCACAGTCTGCACTATGGTACGAGCGCGTGGAGAGCACAGACCTGAGGAGTGGCCTTCTGACGAGAATCAGGTCAAGTTGGTGCCAGTGCTTGGATCGTGGGTGTCTCCATGACACCTTATGCTGGGGTTTTGTCTGAAAGTAGGTGTTGGTCACGCAGAGGTCATGGTGGACGCACAACTCTAAGAGCCGTTGTCCATTTTCATTCATCTTGCCAATACCAAACCTGCCCAGACATGAAGGCCATGAAACATTATCGGCACCCACTCTAGCGTTAAAGTCACCAAGGAGAACAAGCTGTTCTTGCCTAGGTATGCTTTTGATCATTGCTGTTAGATTCTCGTAGAACTCATCTTTAGCTTCTGAAGCAGAGTACAGAGTAGGAGCATACACACTGACAAGGGTGATGGGACCTGTGCTAGTTTGCAGGCGGAGCGTTATCAGGCGTTCTGATCCATTCTCGCCTGGTTCAACCATTTTAGTTAGCGATTTTTTTACCGCAAAACCTACTCCGTGTTCTCTAGCTTTATTAAGATCTTTCCCTTGCCAATAAAATGTGTAGTCCTTCTCGCTCACCGTTCCAGAGCCCGCCAGGCGCGTTTCCTGAAGTGCAGCTATATCCACCTGAAGTCGTTTAAGCTCATCATTAATTATGGCTGTCTTCCTTACATCGTTTACATCCTGTAGGTTTTCGGATAGTCCAGTCAACATAGTCCGGACGTTCCAGCATCCCAATCTGAGAGTTTGCTTATTTCTATGTTTTCGATAATTGCTTGGTGCAAAATTTTCTGTCCACAGTTCGGGTTTGACCCTAATCCCCATGCACGGGACAACACCTTATTGACTGGGGGCTGCTCAGCTTGAAGCGGGCGGTAGCTGTCCAGTAAGATCCTAGAACCTCTCCCACTGTCGGAAGTAGCCCCTGGCGCCATGCCCTACGCCAATTGGGCAAAAAGCTTATAACCGGTAACTGCTACTTCCCGTGTTTTGCCGACACCTATAGGGTGAAGCTGGAGTGTCCTCTCCAGGGCGCGAGCTTGGGCACAGTTACATGGAGATCAAGCTGTTGCCCATGCAGCATGTTCCCCCTCTCCACACAGCCGGTAGATCCAAAGGAACGGCAGTAGCCGATACAGTTTGGTACCAGCCATGTCGCAGGAGTTGCCAGAATAATGTCGAATCGACATTAGACTGCCTTAGGGACTCCGACTCCGGATTTATCCTCAGGGTTTACTCCCGAAGCCAATTCCATAAATGGATATTCCCGCAAGGCAGCGGTGGTTTGAATTCAGAGTTCCTTCTCTTAGATAAGCTACCAACCAAGGATCACGAGCCTTATCTGCCCGAAGCTGCTGGTTTTAAGGCGCCAGTCGCTCGCCTTTGCCCCTTCTCCCGTCAGTGGAAACAGTTCCGCCGGGCTCAAATTGAGCCGCACGTGAAGGCCGGGAGCTGGACTTGGTTGTCAGAGGCTGTTTGAGGCGCGTGCCATAGAAGTATTTTATCTGCAGTGAGAGCTTATCCTCACTACAACTCCCGGCAATAACAACCTTTGGAATCATATATATATATATATATATATATATATATATACACACATACACACACATATACATATATATAATAATATATAATAAAAATATAAAAATATAAAATTTTATTATATTATATTATTTTATATTTTATATATTACAATTATATAATTATAAAATTATATAATTTATATTATATAATTTAAAATTATATTATATATATATATATATAAAATCTTAAAAGTTTAGAAGAGGTGTTAAGAATAGACAGACCTAGGGAACTGCAAAATATAGTCAACCAATATTTAACACGAAGAAATGTTAATATTAGTGTCTGGGAATGTGAAGGTCTGATGCTGTTCTTATAATGCATATGACTTTTAACAGATGAAAGTCAATTAAATATCTGTTAAAGTCAGTTATATAACTGGAACCACCAGGCCTTTACACCCCTCCATTTTAATATTATTCTTGATCAGAGTTTCTTCTTGATTTTGTTTGTTTTGTTTTGTTTTGTTTTGTTTTTTGTTTATTTATTTAACATATTAGCATAATTGTGATTGTCTCTATTTACAATGATTTGACAAATGTGATGCTACTTTCTCATATCGGCAGTTGTTCATATTATTTGGAATTGAAAACAATATATATCCTAATTATAACCCATCAGAGGTTGAACGGGATATTCTTCTTCATTAATTAAAAAAAAAATCTTACTCGATGCTTATTCTCGCTACTAACCCTGGTATTGTGCAGCTGAAAATGGCGTCTACGTCGTTCAGCCTCGTTTTCGATTCTGACATAGTTGACGTAACTCTCTATAGAAATCTAGGGCACTAGATACAACTACTGGACCATGATACAAATGCATGGACGTTTACGTTCAACAGATTGTTACTTCAAGTTTAGGTAAGGCGTGATTGACGTGGCCACGAATAACAGAGTGAGAGTGAATATTTTCTAGTTACTGAAACTGTACCATCCTTTTTTTTCTTTGCTTCTTCTTTCTTCTTCTTTGATCTTTAGCCGCCGACCGTTAAAGCAGTCAGTGGCCATCACGCCTAGTAGCGTCTTGTAGGGCAACAACAAATTGATTCCACTTTGCTCGGTCGGTGGCCATCCTTCGTACAGGCCCAAACTCTGGTTCATTCTTTGCATCTCAGCCTCCACAGTCCTCCGCCAGGTTGTTTTTGGTCGGCCTCTCTTTCGTTTTCCTTCAGGGGTCCAAAGCATAGCTGTTCTTGTGATGGCATCGGGGTCTCTTCTGAGGACATTGCCAACCCAGCTCCAGCGTCTGCCAGCTATGATGGTGTGCATGTCCTCTTGCTTGCTCCGAGTAAGCAGATCTTGGTTGGTGATGGTATTCGGCCAAAAGATTCGTTGAATTTTTCTTTGCTTAAATATTGTTACTTCCCTGGATAGTTTAGTAGGAATTTTTGTTCTTTACTTTTTCCTGTCTATTCTATAACCTAGTGTTAATCTTTGACCTGTTGGGTTATTAACTTCTTTTGGGATCTTTTTTTCTCAACATGGGAGGGGAGGTCACTTATTCGGTTATTTTCCTATGTCTGTAAACATGATTATATTGAATTCTATATGTTTGATGTTGTAAAGTTTAAGTGATAATAAACTAAACAAAACTTAATTTGGTGTGTTGGTCAGACCCATACCCATTTACCATAGTTTTCACGTTTGTGTGTCTTGTTGTCACATAAATGTGTGTGTGTGTGAGTAGTAAACTTATAATTATACTTATAGGGAGGGTTGACAGATCGTCTTATACTAAAGATAGTCGTATAGATAGGCTGGACTAGAGAAACCACTCATTCCAGAGACAGATCTTCACTTTAATCTATTCACTCGTGGAATCTATTCTAACACCTTTCTTTCTCATATACCCCCACCTTCTGCTCTACTCAGACGGGATCAAATATCTCTCTAACCTATCTAAAAATGTACGACGGGAGATAAGGACGAGAAGAAGAGAAGGTGAATGCTCTCCACTAAATAGTGATATCTAACAAATCATGTAGAATGGATTCAGGATCCCTGTGACATTGACTTCTTCCATAAGATCTCGATTAGGAAAGAACCCCCAACCTCCCAAATGAAGAATTTCACCTATATATAAATACTTAACATAGACAGCACGAGTGATCCCAATTGCTGAATAACAAATTAACGATCAATAGGGTTATACAGCTTATTTGTTAAATAGATACACATAATAGGGTTAGTAGAACGTAAAAAGGATGATTGTGAAAGACAATTCACACACAAAAGGTAAAAATGTAGTTAATTAAATATGATATTTAAACTATGTAAATAAGGCAGTGATGATGAGATATACTCTCTCTCTCTCTCTCTCTCTCTCTCTCTATCTATCTATCTATCTATATATATATATATATATATATATATATATATATATATATATATATATATATATATATATATATATATTCTCTCTTTTCTTTCTGTTTCTGCTCATCTGTTCCTGACTTTCATAAATGGGTGCTTGCGAAGAATAGAAGGATTAAAATGGTATGACATGGTTACCAACGTGGAATTGATGGCAAGAACCAGGCAAGTGCCAGTGGAGCAAGATTTGAGAAGAAGACGCTGACAATGGATAGGACACACACTGAGGAAACCTGTTGATAGCATTACAAGGCAGTCCTTGTTGTGGAATCCACAGGGAAAGAGAGGCAGAGGTAGACTACAAAACACATGGAGAAGAGAACTGGATACAGAGGTGAAAATGTAGAAAAAAACATGGAAAGAACATGAGCGGATGGCACGGGACCTGAAGACTCAGGATGTGTTTGTTGAAGGCCTATGCTCCTCGGGGAGCTAAAGGGTATTGATTGATCATGTTCCTTTGCATTCCTTATGAAGCAGCCACTGTAGCTTGTTCCCTTGCAGGAAGCCTGCACGAAGCAGTCACATGTTCTTGCAACAGTGGTTCCTATGGCAATTACTTTTACAAGATGAGGTTGTCAGCGCCCATGCAAAACCTCATACCAGTGGCCTTGTACGACATGCTCTGAAGGTGCAGTAAGCCTATTCTTTCTTTGTCTTGTCAGAGACCTCTGACACTAAATGGGACACCTAGTAAATGATGATTTATAAAAACTTACCCTTTACTATCATAATCATTTCGTACATTAAAGTGTTTGATCCACCAGCTTTTCGGAAGTAGTTCACTGTACACCTGTACTTTCCAGTATCATTGCAGTTTCCGTCGTGAACAGCAAACTCTATCATCATGGTATTTCTGTTGTTGACACTATTATTGGATCCACTGAAATTAATAAGCCAGTCTCTTCCTAGTGGTATGTTCTGAAAAAGTGATAAAATAGTCATTGTAATAAGAAAAATGCACGCTGAACGGTACAGGCAGTGGCGAGGGGACCTGCAGACTGTCATGGGTGGGTGTTTGTGTGGAGTGGAGAGACGGGTGGTGTGGCAGGATCGTTGGTGTGGCTCTGATGGTGGGGACCGTATGGGTGCCGATGGAGCAAGAGGTGGGAAGAAGACGCTGGAGATGTTGAAGAAACCCGATGGTACAATTTGTTCTGGGATCCCGGGGATGGGAGGAGTGGAGAGAGACTGGGGAGCGTATGGAGGGGAGAGATGGAGACAGGCATGGGAAGGGGAGGACAAGGAAGGACCTTGGGCTGATGGCATTGGACAGGGAGATGCATTAATGCCAGTTGGTACAGGTCACCCATGTTTTGTACATATTTTTTTCAGATTTGTACAGACGTACATACTTTCTGCACTGGTTTTTTGCCTAATTATTAACACGCACGCGCGCACACACGCGCACACACACACACACACACACACACATATATCAAAATCCATAATTCTCGCCGTTTGTACGTCGATCACATCTAAAGGATGCAACTGTGGTTGAAAGTTAGACATTAATTGTATTGTTTCCCTTATATGTACTCTCCCGAAAATAGTAACACTCAACGAAGAAAGGTCGGTGCAGAACCCAGTTTCATTCCGGAAACAGATTTAACCCATCATTTTGTTAAAATTAACCTTAAAATGTAAGTTTTTGATTGTTTCTTCAAGACAAAAATTTTAATTTAAAGTATAGCAGGCTTATTATTATGGATCAAAATGATAAGATGGCTGCAAAACGAGCTGCAGATGCTAAGAGGAAGAGACGATCGCGTCAATCACAACGAGCAAGCGAGACTCTAGAAGAAGCTGCAATACGACGACAACATGAAGCAGCATAAAGACAAGCACAGCGTCAATCACAACGAGCAAATCAGTCTGCAGGCGAGCATTAATCTCAACACAGTGCAAAAGCTTTTCACATTCGTCAGAAAATGTTGTCATCAAAGAACTTTTATATTGAATTAAAATTTTTTTAAAAGATATACTACAGTTTTTGATTTCCTGATATATATATATATATATATATATATATATATATATATATATATATATATATATATATATATATATATATATATATATATATATATATATATATATATATATATATATATATATAATATATATATATATATATATATATATATATATATATATATATATATATATATATATATATATATATATATATATATTCATATATATATATATATATATATATATATATATATATATATATATATATATATATATATATATATATATATATATATATATACTCTATTTACTCTACCATTTAATTCATTTACTTGGTGAGACGAATTTTTCTTCATTTCTAACGCTATCTATAAAACTTAAACAGTGTCTTTGTTTAAATCTCTCACAGTCCTCCATCCCTCTCTCCCTTTCCTCTCTTTCTCTCTCTCCCTCTCCCCCTCTCGTCGGTTCAAGGAGTGCAATTTTTGCCATACCTTGGCTATTAAAGAAATTCTTTGTCTTTGAATCAGACCATGCCAGGAACCGGCCAGAATTATTTATGACCCACGCTATGTCGCCGGCCAGAGGGGCGAGTTAATTTAAGAGGCCAGGGCATGTCTTGACTGGTTAGACCTACGCTTCCCCACGTGTAACCACGTGATTCGTGCTGGCCGATTTTTTTGGCGGTCTTGTTAAATAAATATATGTACCCCAAAACTGTGGGCATAAACATTCCCCAAGTTAGTCTGGTAGAAAATTATTACAGGTTTTATCAGAGCTATAAACTCTTTGTGAAGATGCTCTAGTGAAAATTTGCTAAAAACAACCGTAAACGGCGGTTGCCTTTCCTGACTGTGAAGATGGGCTTTTTAAGCCATTAGCACTCGCTAAACACTTAATTAAATAGAATTAAGTGCCTTTACAAAAGAGACAGCTTAGCATAGTGGCATCAACCATCATAAGTATAACTAGAATAGGGGATCACTAGAGCTATCACTGTGAGAAGACCAGGCAAGCCACATCGAGAAGCAATTCGTTGCTGAGATTTTGGGACGGGTATGCATAATTGTATCATTCTTACTTTAATATATGATGTGTATATCTAATACTTAAATTCATGTTCTTTATTAAGAGGTAAGCTGAAGCTGTATTTTCATTGCATTACTCAACTCTTACTCCCTGGTATATGCAAGCTTCACAACTTCTTAGATACTATTTCTCGTTATTTCATTATTACCCACTGTCCTTGTCTTCTCCAAGCTTTACACGTAAGACATAATTCAGCAGCTAGGATCTTCATAATTCTTTCTGGGACCATCTAGCAACGTTGGACCCTATGCTCCCCGCGGAGCCAGAAATACTGTACATAGTTTTCAGTAATTTCTAACTTCTATTACCTGTGTCAATAATAATATATTCACTGTTTTCCCTCTTACTTTATGTATACAGCGGCGTTTATTAATGAATCACTTTTGACATTTATGTAATGCATATAATAACTATTGCCATTTTATATGGGTGGGAAAAGTGTTCTATGATTGCCCATGATTATAGAACACTTGATAGAAACAGAGACTAAGAAAAGTGCAAACTCTGTTATGTTTTTGCTTAGCAAGACTAGTGAGACATTCTTAAACTAATAAAGTCAAGAATGGGGCAGAAAGGTAGACCACGTGGTTACAATACCACACTGAAATCAAACCCACTTTAGTCGGGGTCATAAACTATCTGATGGACTGAGTCCTTCAGAGAGGGCGGTCAAAATGCGTTGCGCTTAGCACTGAGCTAAGGCAATATTACATTTATTTGCTCTCCAGCCTTACTGTCGGTACATAACAGCTGGAATCTTCAGTATCGAAACGTGGAACTGCAAAAGGAGTCTAACAGCATTAGGAGTCCTGCAGAAGAGTCCAACAGTCCAGGAGACAGCGACACTTGGCTAACCTTACAGCCAGGCAGAAGCACACAATTAGAAAGCTGAGTAGACAATACCAGCCTTGAGAAGCATATATACGTCAGTTCTAATACATTTGTCCACATGAAGAAAACCTTATTATAAAACAACAATAACATATTAAAAGTAACACTCGCATTTGATATTTGTAAAAACAAACACTATAGACTGGGTTTTCTTTTCGATTATATCTCTTATAGAAAATGAAAAACATCAAGTCTGTTTTAATTTCTGTTGAATGTAAACATTTTTAGTAATAAGATTAAGTCTTTTATTCTTTGTCCAAACTGGTGTTCTAATAAGATAAAGTCTTTCATTCTTTTACCTGGGGAAACGAGCCAAAATACACTGTAATTGTAGATGACAATATAATTACAGAAGTGTGGGAAGGGATAAATTGTGACAAAAATGCCGAAACCTCTGCCTATATTCTATATTTTTTCGGTAATCTCTCTACAGATTCACTAAGAGACAAGTTTTACTATTCTTATAATATCCCTTTTCACGTTCTTATAAAGGAACTGCCCCGATTAAGAGAGAGAGAGAGAAGTGTTCTTTCACGGATCAGTGGATAGCAGGCATTCTTCATAGAATAGCGCTGCTTCTTTCTTCTGTCATCTCTTGTATTCATCCACACACCTTCACTCATATATATATATATATATATATATATATATATATATATATATATATATATATATATATATATATATATATATATATATATATATATATATATATATATATATATATATATATATATATATATATATATATATATATATATATATATGCGTAGATGCACAAACCATAGTTTTCTGGCTCGTGTGGGGATCGGTCAGACGTGACTGTTTTTTACGTAAATTTATGGTCGGCGTAATACATCGTAATACTATTGTACTCAACGCGTTGTTTGATGACCTATTCACGTACCATGTTCCTGTGCCAGTTTGCTGTGCTGAAGACACATACCCTAGCAGAGCCTATGAACCCGGCATACGGGGTGTATTAAACATCTAACGACACCCATCGTAACAATCAGTAAGTTATGTGTTTGTATTAAAATTATTGCTGATACTATACATAAAAGCTGACTGAAATCTGAGTGGCTGACCCACACTTAATCAAATCAATCTATAAAACTCAAGATTTTTTAATACTTAATTGTGAACTAAACAGTAGAAGCAGTTTATTTGAAGGACTTCATGATAACAAACAAATTCTTTAACACAGTAAGCTTTGTACAGGTGTCGTTATCCTGTGCTCTGGATGGAGCATATCTTGAGTTGTTGTAGCTGTTTATGTTTTGTGAGTAAGACATCATCGAGCTGGCCTTTGGTATTTTACTGTGCGCACCATGTCGTTTTGAGTGTTAATGAATTAATAGACTGAGATTAGGTTTTTGTGTGTTTCAGTGACCAGGGTTGAACAGGTGATGAAACAGAGTAATGATGATTGGCTGGAACAAACAGAGGTTTGAAATCGTCAGCAAATGTTTCGTGACTAAACAATCGGCATTTGGAAAGATAAGACATTTGCAGCAGAGAGAAAGAGTTCATACGGTCGATAGCTGCAGCCCGATTAGTCAAGATTGATAATGATTGTTTAGTTTGCTCTAGTGCTTAAGTGACTGTCACACTTATTTCTGACAGAAAGTGTCTGTTCTGGTTTGCTTGAGAGGGAGTTTACATTGAAGTATGTTAAAGTCTATTCAGTGTTTTGGCTGGTGGTGCATTAACTCTTTTAATGTCAATCCAGTCTATGTGTATAAGCGGCGCAGTTTTCTCACCAGTTGTACTTTGCATTGACTCAACAGCGTACTAGGATGATTGTACCTCATTTGTGCGCCAGTACATGTATTCATACAGTATATTATCCATGAGATCGACGAATTGTGTTGGAGTTTATTATTTTATCATTGTCCATAGACATTTACTGTGGTTGCCTCAATGTTTCAGCCATTTTAGTCATTCTAACCTCTCTCTGTGTGAGTCATATTAATCAGGTTGATAGTCTTCATGTGACTTCCTCCATATCACACATATATCATCAAAATACTCTGAACTGTCTAGTTTTTATTTGAATATTTTAAAATTGTTATGCTAAATGAATAACCGGCTTTGAAGAAATCGTGAGAAAACATGGGATAGAAATAATGAATGAAAATGGGAAACTATTCATGAACTCCTGGTCTTCAAATCAATTGGCTATAGGAGAAAACATTTTTCCACATACGAAATACGCAAAGAAACATGGACATCACCAGGCAAGAATAGAAAATCAGATTGATAATTTCTGCATAAATAAGAAGTTTAGATCATCATGGCTTAACATAACGGTATATAGAGGAGCAGATATAGCATCAGATCATCACAAAATTCACTAGATATCCAGTCAGCAGAAGGAGAGCTACACGCCAACTGTAAAAGACCACGAAGGAAGAAATAAAGAAAACCATAAAGCTTCTGAGATAGAAAATCGGCTGGTCCCGATGACATTGCAGTAGAGGCAATCAAAGCAGATACTGACATCGTCACAGAGATAAAATATAAAGTACTGTGTAAAGTCTGGAAGAGGGAAGAAATACTTGCAGAATGGAGAGAAGGATATCCGGTTAAGTTGCCTAAGAAATGAGATTTACAAGAGTGCTCAAATTACATAGGAATAATGTTACTAGAAATGCCAGGAAAAATATTAAACTGTATCATCCTTGAGAGATTAAAAGAGCAAGTGAAAGATGAACAAGCAGGTTTTAGGTAAACAGATCACGTATAGTTTAGATAGCCACATTGAGAATAGTAGTGGAACAAAGTCTAGAATGGAACTTACCTCTTAATATCGGATTTGTGGATTATGAAAAGGCATTTGACAGTGTAGACAGAGAACCACTTTGGAAACTGACGGGGCATTATGGAATACTCCCGAAGATCATTAACGTCATAAAACCCCTTATGAAGACATGACATGCAGAGTTCCTCATGAAGGACAACTTACAGAACTATTTGGGATAAGAACTGGAGTGCAACAGGAATGCCTCTTGTCACCATGTCTCTTCCTATTGGCTAAATATTGGGTTATGAAAACATCGACCTCAACCAACATAAATGGCATTCAGTGGACTCTGACTAAACAGCTGAGCAAACGAAATCAGCTCCAACACAAAATCCAGAGTCTTCAACTCAAATTCAAGTCAGTCCTAATGTATGGCTTTGAAACATGGAAAACAACAACAACAACAACAACAAAACAACAAGAATCAAAAAGCTACAGACTTTCGTAAATGAATGATTTCAAAGAATAGAATGACTGAAGTGGTGTGACAAGGTCACTAATGTGGAACTAATGACAAGAACACTAATGTAGAACTAATGACAAGGTCACTAATGTGGAACTAATGACAAGAACACTAATGTAGAACTAATGACAAGGTCACTAGTGTAGAGCTAATGACAAGATCACTAATGTGGAACTAATGACAAGATCACTAATGTGGAACTAATGACAAGATCACTAATGTGGAACTAATGACAAAATCATTAATGTGGAACTGGTGACAAGATCACTAATGTGGAACTAATGACAAGATCACTAATGTGGAACTAATGACAAAATCATTAATGTGGAACTAATGACAAGATCACTAATGTAGAACTAATGACAAGATCACTAATGTGGAACTAATGACAAGATCACTAATGTAGAACTAATGACAAAATCATTAATGTGGAACTAATGACAAGAACTATGAGATCATCGACAACACACAACAGAAATGGAATCCAGTGGACTCTGACCAAGCAGTTGGATGATCTGGATTTTGCTGGTGACTTGGCTCTTCTGTCCCATAACCGTAATCAGATGCAGGACAAATTGAAAACACTCGATGAGAGGTCACAGCAATTGGGTCTGAAAATACACAGGGAAAAGACAAAAATAATGAGAATAAATGCAGGTAATGATAACAGGGTTGAACTTGAAGAAACACCAATACAAGATGTAGAATCGTACACATATCTTGGCAGTAATATAGACAAAATTGGAGGGACAGACAGCGATATCAAAATAAGAATACAAAAGGCAAGAGGAGCTTTCATTGCATTGGGAAATATATGGAGATCAAGAGAAATAGGATCCAACACGAAAATAAGAATCTTCAACTCAAATGTGAAGTCAGTCCTATTGTATGGCTCTGAGACATGGAGAACAACAAAGACAACAACCAAAAAGCTACAGACTTTCATAAATGGGTGCTTGCGTAGAATAGAGGGATTAAAATGGTATGACAAGGTGTAGTGGTTTTGATGGTACTGTATGGTTGTTGTGTTACCTAGTGTAATGTATGAGGTCAGCTGTGAAGGCTCCTGAGATAAATGTAGATGGGAATTACAGAAGGCCCTTCTTACTACCACTTACGACCTCAAACATATCTTTTTTTACTATGATGAATGTAGCTACGTTAAAAAGTCTAGGGTACTGAAATGTAATGTGTTGTAGTAGAATATACAAACACACACAGATAATTAATGTCTAATACTATTAATAAAATTCTATAACACACTGAACTAACTCAGGCTGTTTTAGTTTAAATATTAAAATTTTCTTTAAATTTATTTGTTCTGAACCAATGTTTTATTTTGGTCAGAACATATGAAAAGTTATGGAGTTATAAATGGAATGCATGAATATATGGCATAATAAAATGGAAAGTGTGTACACAAGTATTTTATAAGACTGGTTAATATTAATTATATTTATCAAGTCTCTGGGAAACTATTACTGGCTGTGCGGTTGGGGTGGTGTCATCACACCCACTCTGTGACTAGAACAAGCTTTGTCCATTTTCTTATAAACTTTAATAAATGTTATCTTTCCCAAAATTCAGTATATTTGTGTTGGGGAAATGTTTATAAATCTCTAGGAGTATGGTGAATCCTCAGCAGGCCACTAATCACTCATCTTGTCTGCGAAGATCTCATGCTGGATTCAGATGGCCCACTCCTCTCGGTAGCTAGAATACAATGCTAGACTGCACCGACACCCTGTTTGACTGCACACACGTCTGCTTGTGTAATCTTGATTACTTATGTGGCACTATCCTAGTGCCACAACAGAAACTCACAATTCTGAAACAAAATTTGTGCGCTGTGTCAGTAATCTATTTACTGCACCACTCTTACACACAGCACAACACATCAACAATACACAGAATGGGTCAGATCTCTCTGACCACACAGCACATCTTACCCAGTTGTTTTCATATAGTACTAGTTCCCCAAGACTGCATTGCATCTGAGATATGTTCAATAGTTTCCTTTTATTCAATAAGATAGGTGATATGTTCCCACTGATCTCAACAATAGATCCGCCTTCCAAAGTCTTAGTTAGGCGTCCATATATTTTGTTTGTCTCTAGACCCTGAACTTGGGCTGGGGATCTAGAGCGAACACTTACTTGTCGTAATCATTTTATATGATATGGCAGTATCAATCACTCGAAATATTAAAATGTACAAAATAAATACTTTCATTCTTACCAGAATTCAGAATTGAGAACACAGTTATTTGCTAGCAAAACTCAGCTGAGCTGCTGGCTATATGATGGCGTCCCACTAAATGTATGTAATATCTTCTGGGAAAAACACCACAGGCAATAATCAACTGTGTCCCTGGACAGAATTGTATCAAATGGCAAAAATGCGCATCTCTGTCCTGCCAATATGATTACATTTGACCAATCACAGACTTCCCCCCTAACGTTTTCAAATCTACAACCAAAAGTCAAATTTCAGTCAGCTCTCAGTCAAGTATGTATTATTGTCTGTTGGTCCGTCTGTCTCTACTTGGTTTTTCACAAAAACACACTTGGTTCTACATGCAATACCCTACACAAATCTGCCTCCTAAGTTATTTTTAGCCACAACTCTCCACCTTTCCCCTCTCTTTAGTTACAGCTTGATTTTTGCATTTGCGTGTCTCAAGGACGAATATTTGAAACTTTAGTGAAATTATGGATAGTACAGTCGCTAGTCTGATATGAACAATACAGTCTTTTGTCAATATCTTCCTTGTTATCTATCCGTCTGTATAATTTAAAGTATATTATTTCTCTGCTTATGATGGGCTATCAAACTAGCTAGGTTTTATATTCATAACTCTATTATTAAGAAAAATCGTATTTTTCCTCGTTTAGTTTTTTTTTTTAAAATTTGTTCGAGAACCTTCTCTACGGCGTTTGCCGCTGAATTCAAATAAAACAACCCAGTATCGAAAAACGTCCAAGAAATGACTGTTTCGAATAAGAGCTAAGGCCCTTTTTTGTCCGTTTCCTTACATTGTGTCAACTAGTGACGTGAATTTTTTTTCTTTTACTACCAATTGCGTCTCTTTTGCCGCTCTAGATTCAAACACGTGTTCAGTCATATTTTTCCTTTTTTGATCTCCGTTTCCCTCCCGTCTACACAAAGGGTAAACCGTTTCGTCTGCACGTCTAACTAGTTAGTTTAAATGGCGGTGGGAAATGCGGGCATGGGCGAGCATGTCTCCTAGTATCTTACGCATTATTTTTATCCCTACATTTTATCCTTATATTTGGAGATATTTTAACGTTGTATTACTGTAAATTCATCACACAAGGTTACCAACGTGGAACTGATGACAAGAACTAGACAAGTGCCAGTGGAACAAGAGATGAGAAGAAGACGATGTCGATGGATAGGACACACACTGAGGAAACCTGTTGATAGCATTACAAGGCAGTCCTTGTTCTGGAACCCCCAGGGCAAGAGAGGCAGAGGTAGACCAAGAAGCACATGGAGAAGAGAGTTGGAAACAGAGGTGAAAATGATGAGGAGAACATGGAAAGAACTTGAGATGATGGCACGTGACAGGAGGACTTGGCATGTGTTTGTTGAAGGCCTATGCTCCTTTGGGTGTGGAGGGTTATGAATGAATGAATGACAAGAACACTAATGTGGAACTAATGACAAGATCACTAATGTGGAACTAATGACAAGATCACTAATGTGAAACTAATGACAAGATCACTAATTTGGAACTAATGACAAAATCATTAATGTGGAACTAATGACAAGAACACTAATGTGAAACTAATGACAAGATCACTAATGTGGAACTAATGACAAGATCACTAATGTAGAACTAAAACAAGATCACTAATGTGGAACTAATGACAAAGTCACTAATGTAGAACTAATGACAAGAAGACTAATGTGGAACTAATGACAAGGTCACTAATGTGGAACTAATGCATACCTGTCAACCTGTACGAATTTTTCGTACAATGTACGGATTTTTGATACTGTTAGCAGTGTACGGCCGTTCAGACTCGTTGTACGGATTTTTCTCATTTAAAATTTTTTTTTTTTTTTTTAAATTCTAAAAATATTTTCCAGCACAAGTTTTTATAAATTTTAAATCAGAAAATATTTTCTAGCCTATGTTTTTTTTAAACCAATTTTTATTATTTTTAATCCCGGGAATCTTGGCGTCCGTTTTTAAACTGAGGTCTCTCCCAGCAACCAATCAAATCCTTTTATACACAACAATTCGGCAAAAACTTTGAATTCGACCTCAAACGCTTTCGGTTTTCAGCGTTACATGACGTATTTTTAAAGTTACCTGTTATCAACGACCACGCTTGCTTGCCACCACACTTCGACGCCATTTTGTTTAAAAAAGCTAAGTACTTATAACTTGGTTAAATATTGCTGTTGTTTTGCTTTGTTGCAATTTAATTGCTGTCTTAATCTTTCCAGTTATATCTTGCCCTTCAATATATTTCCAATAAATTGTCATAATATTATGTGTCATTCATCATCATCATTCTCCCTTGGCCATTGACTGACATGACTAAGCAGTCTCCGGCCATCACACCTTGCGGCGTCATAGGGCAACAAGAAATTATCCGTTGTTCCGTTACACCTAACGGCGTTTATTGGTACAACAGATTATTAATTGTTGTTTCTTTGATCAGTGACAAGCAAGCGGATGATCAGTCCACTGTGCCCCAAACTTGCCCTCGAGTGTACTCTACTTTTGCCGCCATAAAACCATTTCGCCATGCCAGCCATACTTCCATCCAGCCAAAATTGTATTCGGGACCGAAGGTCCGCGAAAAAGGACAGTCTGGTACAGGCACAGCTCTCTCTCACTGCCTCCACTATGCTGGGAGGACCCGGCGACCGGGACCACACACAGCCTTGAGAGGACAAAGATCGCCTTAAAGGAAAATATTATGTGTAGGCCCTACATAACTAGAAAAAAAAGGTTTGTTTGCGTTGAGTAGGCCTACTTTATTCCAGCGCTCGAGATTTGCTGCTTTATTATTTAATAAAGTGGCAATCTGTTATCACTGGTCTAGGTTACCAACTCTTAAATAATAATTTTGTAAATTTTTGGTGGTACGTTTTTTTCTCCCTAGATTTCATATTCTGTTCATAATTTTTTTTTTTTTTTTTGCTGTTAGCCGTTTGCTTTGTTCGTTGTATTTTTTAATCATTCTCTACTGTATGTTGTCTGATGTGTGTGTGCCTCTACTGACAGATAGTGGTCAGAAAAAGAGCTTCTGTAGCTATTGGCTGGAAGTTGTTGACCAGAAAACTAGTACTGGTGCCATCCGCTTTCCTAATTTGAAAGTCGTCATTCAGCGACTGCTGATACTCCCTTACAGTAATGCTGACTGCGAAAGATCATTTTCAATGATGAAAAAATCACACAGACTGCAGGAGGTCCATGAATGCAGACACACTCACTTCTATTTTACAGTGTAAGATTAACATTGATACATGCTGTGCAGACTTTAAGCCCACAAATGCAATTCTGCAAAGTGCTAAAAGTGCATGTGTTGATTATAATACAAAACACTGTACATCGAAAGAATAGTGTACCTCATGATCAGTAAGTTTTTTATATGTAAAGAACAGCATGAGACTATTAGCATGTTTTATATCACAATAATTCAAATGCTAATAGATTTGTCTATGTCATTTCTCATTTTAAAACTGTATTGCGTATAATTTATTAATATATTTTTTGCGTAAGGATTTTTGGGTGTTTGTAAGGATTTTTTTGGTCCAGCGTACAGATTTTTGTCTCAGGAGGTTGACAGGTATGCTAATGACAAGATCACTAATGTGGAACTAATGGCAAGGTCACTAACGTGGAACTAATGACAAGATCACTAATGTGGAACTAATGACAAGGTCACTAATGTGGAACTAATGACAAGGTCACTAACGTGGAACTAATGACAAGATCACTAATGTGGAACTAATGACAAGGTCACTAATGTAGAACTAATGACAAGATCACTAATGTGGAACTAATGACAAGATCACTAATGTAGAACTAATGACAAGATCACTAATGTGGAACAAATGATAAGATCACTAATGTGGAACTAATGACAAGATCACTAATGTGGAACTAATGACAAGATCACTAATGTGAAGTTAATGATAAGATCACTAATGTGAAACTAATGACAAGATCATTAATGTGGAACTAATGACAAGATCATTAATGTGGAACTAATGACAAGGTCACTAATGTAGAACTAATGACAAGATCACTAATGTGGAACTAATGACAAGATCACTAATGTAGAACTAATGACAAGATCACTAATGTGGAACAAATGATAAGATCACTAATGTGGAACTAATGACAAGATAACTAATGTGGAACTAATGACAAGATCACTAATGTGAAATTAATGATAAGATCACTAATGTAAAACTAATGACAAGATCACTAATGTGGAACTAATGACAAGATCACTAATGTGGAACTAATGACAAGATCACTAATGTGGAACTAATGACAAAATCACTAATGTGGAACTAATGACAAGATCACTAATGTGAAACTAATGACAAGATCACTAATGTGGAACTAATGACAAGATCACTAATGTGGAACTAATGACAAGATCACTAATGTGGAACTAATGACAAGATCACTAATGTGGAACTAATGATAAGATCACTAATGTGAAACTAATGACAAGATCACTAATGTAGAACTAATGACAAGATCACTAATGTAGAACTAATGACAAGAACACTAATGTGAAACTAATGATAATGTGGTAAAGTGGGATATTATACATATTTATAGGGGACTTATTGTACTGACTGAGATCAGCTGTGAAGGTATCTGTATCTAATAAGGGTAGTGTATTACAGATGACCTTACTTGCTACCACATATTTATACCTCAGTCAGAATTATTCTGGAATATTGTGATGACTACGTTGAATGTCTAGGGTATGTATATGATGAAGTGTAAGTCACAACAACAACAGACAGATAAACAATTTAATTTATTCCACCACACGTGACAACACTGTGACACTCACACACATTTAACACTCTATACGACTATTCTTAAATGAGGCACTGGTAAATTTTCAAATATAAATATGTATTAATTACTGTCACTAAGATATATGTGTCCTGATTCATATACAAAGTGAACCAGGAATCACAATCAAGTTTAATTACAAGTTATATGTACAGAATTTATCAATATGAATCTGGTAGTGACATATTTTATTAATATTACCCTATGTGTGTCAGTTGTGTAGTAGTAATATGAGGTAATACTGGTGCTGCTTCAATAACTTTTGGACCACGGTCCCTGAAACAAGAAGGTTGTACCTCCTACTTCAGAACTAATTTATACTCTATTTCTACACTGAGCACAATACATAACAAACACTGAGTTCAGAGCGGTAGGCCAACTGCTATCTTCATCTGAAACAATTTTCACCAGTATATTCCTCCCTAATGGTTATTACGCCTCTGCAATTCCAGCATTATTTCTTTCTAGTCAATAATATAGGTGTCAGTGTACTGTTTGGCAATTCCATGTAGTTTTACTTTCCTCCGACACCTTCTGTTCAGGCTGGAGCATTATATAGGCTTTACCTCATGTTCGCTACTGAACCACACATATATACAGACATAAATTATCAATTTACATTCAATTTTCATTAAAAGATATCAAATATTTCAAGCTTACCACAATTCATGGAAATAATACAGAATTACGTTGACTGGCACTGAATATAGCACAATTTCGATCTGCCGATGTCCCAGGCTTTTATTTAGAAAAATATGCACTGGCGCTCAACGCACTGGTTCTGTAGTAAGTTTATTTGCAAATGTGGTGTTGACCTGACGCCTCTAATTGACTATATTGGCAGGTCTAACCAATCATGCCATGTTTACACAGCTTTTCAAAAAAGTACTCCTACTCACGTTTCCCCTAACAACAACGAAGTAGTATTTATAGTCCGACTAATCGTGTTTAGCCTTACATTTATTTTCCGCCAATCAAATAGGAGGTAACATGTCAGCATATTTCCCGTACAATGGTGTGTTGAAAATCTGCCACTGAGCGATTCTGATTTGGGTGTTGTCTGACATCCCTCACTATTTCTTTTGGCTATAATTTGTTATTTCCTAGACTATTTGCGTAACGTTTAACATATTATTTGTCAGCAAGTCCTAAGGAACCCAAATATACAAATTTAATGGGGCTAAGGGGCTGCGTTCAAAATATGTATTTTCTTCTACCTCCTGTTTACTTCGAATACGATGTGGTGTCTGGGTACTGTAATGTTTTCAAACGTAAACCAGTATAATGTCATATTTCCTAATAAGCGTTTTTCAGGATTTTAAAACCTAACTCTGGTATGGGTAGTGTTGTTTATCACTGTCGATTTGAAAAAAAGCTAGTGCTTGTGGCCTTACACGCGTGATGGTAGTAATTGTGTATCGCGCGACTGTGGTAGTATTGCCTGCGTCCCTGCTTTCAGCCCTCCCTTCTTTCTATCTTTAGTCCATCTGTCTTTCGTTTTAGGTAACGTAGTGTATAAAAAGACATGAATGGAATTTTAAATCTAGGTCAACCTGCGTATCTCAAGGTTTTTCTTAGAAATGCAGCACATGTTTTATCGTAGAAAGCGGGTATTGAAGCAGTAGGCTTTTACTATCAACGTGAAACGTTACAATTTGCAGACGAAGTAGAAAACAAGGGGGATTTCGAGTACAGTCATTGTGACAGCACTGTTCTTTACCATTCTTCTTTCCTTTTATTGAATTTATGTGTTAGGCTTTACATTTACGTTTTAATTTATATATGTGGATTAGAATATTTCACGACAGATAAGATCACTAATGTGAAACTAATGACAAGATCACTAATGTGAAACTAATGACAAGATCACTAACGTGGAACTAATGACAAGATCATTAATGGGGAACTAATGACAAGATCACTAATGTGAAACTAATGACAAGATCACTAATGTGAAACTAATGACAAAATCATTAATGTGGAACTAATGACAAGTTCACTAATGTGGAACTAATGACAAGATCACTAATGTGAAACTAATGACAAGATCACTAATGTGGAACTAATGACAATTTCACTAATGTGGAACTAATGACAAGATCACTAATGTGTAACTGGTGACAAGAACACTAATGTGGAACTGATGACAAGATCACTAATGTGGAACTAATGACAAGATCACTAATGTGGAACTAATGACAAGATCACTAATGTGGAACTAATGACAAGAACTAGACAAGTAAAAGTGGAACAAGAAATGGGAAGAAGACACTGCAGATGGCACACATTGAGAAAACATGTTGATTGCGTTACCAGACATTCTCTGCTCTGGAATCCCCAGGGTAAGAGAGGTAGAGGAATGCCAAAGAACACATGGAAAAGAGAACTGGAGACAGACATGAAAGCAATGAGGAAGGCATGGAAAGACCTTGACCTGATGGCACGTGATAGGAAAACTTGGCATAAGTTTGTTGAAGACCTGTGCTCCTCTGGGTGTTGAAAGAAGAAGACTCTACATGAATACAGACCTTTTCAAAGTGACTTTCTATTGGCAATTCAGCCATGTGTAACACTTGTGTTTGCCTGTTCCTGGCTACTCGCTGAAAAAAGAAATTAAAAGACAACATAACTGAACAGGAGTTTGGATTAAACAACACGCCATTCAATATAAACATTCACACACAAACAAACCAAAGCAAACAACCACTAATGAAGGTGGGTTTGTAATATTCCACACAGGAAATAAAAAAAACACTTATTACAACAAAAATAATAAAAAACAGAGATCAAGAGAAATCAAATCCAACATAAAAATCGGAATCTTCAATTCAAATGTCAAGTCAGCCCTATTGTATGGCTCTGAAACATGGAGAACAACAAACACAATCATAAAAAATTTACAGACTTTCAATAATAAGTGCCTGCGTAGAACAGAAAGATTAAAGTGGTATGACAAGATGACTAATGTGGAACTGATGACAAGATGACTAATGTGGAACTGATGACGAGATCACTAATGTGGAACTGATGACAAGATGACTAATGTGGAACTGATGACAAGATCACTAATGTGAAACTGATTACAAGAACCAGACAAGTGGCAGTGGAAAAAGAGATGAGAACAAGATACTAGCGATATGTGGGACATACATTGAAGAAACTTGTTGATAGCATTACAAGGCAGTCCTTGTTATGGAATATCCAGGGTAAGAGACCAAAGAAGACACAGAGAAGAGAACTGAAGACAGACATGAAGGGGGTGAAGGATACGTGGAAAGACCTTGAGCTGATGGCACGGGGCAGGAAGAATGTTTGAAGACCTATGCTCCTTCGGGACCTGAAGGGTGATGTTACCACATCTGCTCTCTACATACTTGTACGCATATATATGATCAATCTAATTTTCTCTCATGTGGTCAGGTGATATACGTGATGTTTATGTATTCTTGTATGTGGGCCCATGCTTCCTCCCATTGTAGGATTTGAAGTTCATTTGAAGCACAAAAGTTTTAGAATGTCTCTTTATTCTCGCGCACTGTCCCAAGTCTCGCTCACTGTCCCAAGTCTCCCTCACTGTCCCAAGTCTCGCTCACTGTCCTAAGTCTATGTTTTCCCATGATCTCCTTTAGTCTGCTATCCTCTGATCTCATCTTTGTATTTAGGTCAGCCACTAAAATTTTAATTCTTCTCTTTGTATCTATTATATTTTGTTGTTCTTTCACACACTTTTCTTTGTCATTCGTTGGTGCATAACACTGGATGATGTTTATTTTAATTTTCCTTTTGGCAGTTTTGAATGTTGCTTATATTAGTCTGGTCCCATTGCTTCTTATTCTGTGAGTGTTTTCTGCATTTCCTTTGATAGCATTAGAGCCAGACGTTCACCATGCTGTAGACCTTCTTCCTCATGTCCTGGGGACAACATCATTTCATGTGTTAATTTTTTCGTTTTCATTCGTCTCCGCCATATTTTGCATAATCAACAGATGCCAATTCTATAGTTTTCTATTTCTGCTGCCACCTGTGCAGTTTTCCCGTGTTCGCTTAATGTACGAGGTATCAATTCTGGAGATTTTCCTAGGAGAAAATAGGTGATTCAGAAATTCAAACTGCTTTTGACTTTCTCTGAGTTGCATCATGTACCTTCTTACCAAATGATCTTCTATCTTAGATGAATGACCTGAACTATTTTCTTTAGTTGACTTGCCTATATTGTTGCTGACGATGTTGTGGCTTTCAGTTTCTATAGGAATGGATAGCCTGTCCAATGCCCAATCTGCCTTAGTTTCCTTCTTTATTTTATTTTTTATTCCCTGGCATATTACAGTGTTACTGTTCGTTGCCACACTTTTAGAATCTGGTAGCACATGGGTGAAGAGTATTCATTCAAATTTTCTTAAATTTTTCCTCAAACACAAAGAAACAAAAATTAATTTTGAAACAGAACAGAAACATGAAATAATGACAACACATTACAAAAATTTTTTTGGGGGGTTGCTAATAATCAGTTTTTATTATGGCCAGACACTGCCAATAAAATTTCAACTTTGATCCCCCATTATTCTCATATGGTCTTCGAATTCTTCTTCTTCTTCCTCGTTCGTCCTGAAAAGGACGTTGGTTGCGTTGTGTCCGTTTACAGCGAAACTGCGGTATTTGCGCCTTTCGGATGACACATCCGACTTCCGCACGGCATTGTTTGGGACCGGGTTTGCTTTCCCTCTTCGATCCCTACTCCTCAGCCAGACTGCACTGATGCAGCCTGTTTCCAGGACCACCACGTGGAGGTGGAGTAGGGTCTTGGTCAGCTCTGGTTCGCTGACCCTGACGCAGGCAGTCAAGCTATGGGTCGCTGACTGCATTCCTCACTTTTGATGCGTCTTGGGTCCCGTCTTCGAATTCAAAACTGCTTCTTTGCAAACACTGTCACGCAGATCGTTCGGTTCTCTTTCAACAGACTCCAAATCAAGTGCCATATCTTTGGTGTTCATTAATTAATGGATCTTATAAACAATTTTGTGCGAGGTAAATTTTTTCAAAAAAGTTTAATGCCAGAAATAAAGCAAAGCTATAAAATTGAAATAAAAAACATTTTGAAGTAGACCGTATGCCTCACTTCTTGTGCCATTTACTTTATTTAAATTAACGAAGAAAAATATCCTATTCAACCTCTGATGTGTTATAATTAGGATATATATTGTTTTCAATTTCAAATAATATGAACAACTGCCGATATGAGAAAGTGGCATCACAAATGTCAAATCATTGTAAATAGGGACAATTACGATTGTGCTTATACGTTAAAAAAAAAAAAAACCATGTATTTGGTTTTTTAGAGTATGACATATCAAGTGTTGCTGCATCTTTGGCATGAAGTTCAATAAAGCCAAGGAATGACTCTCTAACGGCCACAAATGTTTGCAAAGAAACGACTTGACTTTTTTAGCGGCCCCCCCCCCCCCTTCTGCTGCCCACCATTGCCCCCATTCGCTATGCCACTGTATATATGCTCGTCTGTTATAAATAATAACGTTCCTTTGCACATTGGCTTCTTTCTGGACATACTTATTGCATTTCATCTGCAGTTGCGTACTACAGGGGGGGGGGGGGGGGGGGGGGAAAGGGGGGCGGTTCGCACATTGTGATAGCCAGGAGGCGGTGCCATCGGAGACTATATGATAGTACTTGTACTGCTTTAAAATCTACTCACAAACAAAATAAATTTGTCTGTGTCTTTATTTATGGGGTTGGGGGGGGGGGGGGGAGAGGAGGGGGGTAAGATCCGCCACGAGTGCCAAATACTTTACGTAGGTCCCTGTCTAGCTGTCCATAATATTCTTAACGTTCTTCTGTAACTACCGAATTGAAAAACACACCGTGGCCGAATAAAATTTTTTTCCCATTTTCATCCTGTAGGTGTTTGCACAAAGTAAGCTGTAGTTTTCGTAATTGTATACATATTTTTTTATGAATTACACGTCATGTTAAAGATAAATGAATGTAATATTACAATAAGCACCATTTGTAACTCTAATATTGGTTGTTGCTATTTAACGGCTGTCCGATGGCGGAGGACTTACAATATTTTCACAATTATAACTGCTTGCGCCCCATCTCTATCAAAATCACTATTTCAAACAATGTGCACACCGTTTTCACTCTTGTCCTCGTCGCTGGATCTATCAGTCAATTGTTGAAACAAGTTTCTGGCCTATTCAGCCGTTAGACGAGATGTACACGCATTGTTTGTGGTCCTATCACTAGTTGCCACGGTAAACAATTTTACACGATTTGGTAACTAACCCAAAACGCTGAAAAATATGAACATAATATCAATTTTCCAGTGTTCTACAACCATGCTTTGGGAATTTGTTTTCCGATGGCAACTTAAAATCTCGAACCAGATCAGAAAGTGTTTCAGTACATTTTTCATTCGTTTTATTACTAAAATTAGATTGACGCTCTGAGCGGCTCGCGGTCCAAATGATAGGATTTTAAAAGCCGGTCCCACCGGTTTGCGGTAGTTAATGTGTTCATATATCTGTGACCTCCAGGGATTTTTCTGCTTGTAATACTAATGGGCCGTTTTCCTGAATTTACCTCCCCTAGATTTTTATAGGTGGCGTGGCGGAAAGTTTGGGGAGTCAACTGGAAAATCCTATTTATTCTTTGTATTTTTTTTGTCTCATTTAATTCCAATTCTATACTATATTAGCCGATTTTGTATACTTTTAATGGATTATCTACCATTTCTGGGAGCCGCGGTAGCATAGCGGTTAGTGCACTGGCTTCCTAGCGCAGTGGTCTATGGTTCGATCCCCAGATGAGGTGGGAATATTTTTAGGCCACAAACGACTCCTGGGTCGACCCAGCCCCAAATGGGTACCAGAGCAACTATGGGAAGGTTAAGGCGGCCGGCGTGATGCCGACCACATCACCCCTAGTGTGCCGACGGTCAAGATAATATGGGCCTAACACCATGCCTCAATGGGCGTGTAACGGGATCCTTTACCTTCCTTTTTTTTTTATCTACCATTTCTGGCTCCCTGTGGTATGAAAGTATACACATGTGCTGCAGTTAATAACTGTTTTTCTTGTTGTTTAAATATGTGTTTATACAGCGTGTCCCGAACGTCCTAGTGTAGGTTTAATATTACAGAACTTATAACTGCACAAGGTATTTTGGGACACCCTGTATATGTTCTAAATTAGTAACAATGCACATGATAGATGATCCATTAAAAATATATACGGAACGGTACAAGATCGGCTAATATAGTATAAAATTGGAATAAAATGAGACAAAAAAAATACAAAGAATATATAGGATTTTCCCGTTGACTCCATGAATTTCTATGCGAATTCAGGGGAGATCACTCTAATCTTTTGTTCAGGAAAATGCCCATTGTCCATGAATCATTTATATATGTCGGGATTGACTCGGTTTTAAATTTAAAAAATGAAGAACTGTCTTATTCCACTGATAAATATTTCGTTTGATTGGCTAAGCAGTTACAAGCTTTGCATATCGGCGGTAGAGTTAAAGGATTTCCGGATCAAATCCTTGTAGCGCCACGCTCCAGTCTACCAAGTTTTAAATGGGTACCTGTCTCTACTCTTGAGTTAGGGAAGGTAAAGGCGGCGAGGAATGGAACTGGTTATCGCACCTAAAAAAGCTGGGCCACGTATAGCGACGTCTCGAACACTTCACTCCCTACAGCAATCTTCTATGGGACCATCTTTACCTTTCTAAATATTTGTTGTTGCACATAAATAATTTCATTTTATCGAACGCTGCATTTTCCTGGATATTTTTACTCTTCATCTCTGGCATACATTTTACTTCTGATGTTATTAACATGTCCAGGTATTTGAACACATTTGTTGCTAAACTGTTCCATTTACGTGAACTTATATAGTAAACCAGACCAACAAGTCTTTTATATTTGAACATCCACCGTAATGTAACTGACGGACCTTATGTCTAGGTTCAACGGGGCGCGCCTCGCCAAAAAACGAGGTAACATTTTATTATTGTTAATGTTCCATTTAACAATGTTAAAATTTAGTTAGTCAAATAAAGTTCAAAACAGTTATAGACTGTCATAAATGGGTGCTTGCCTGGAATAGAACGATTGAAATGGTGCGACAAAGTCACAAATGTGGAACTGATAGCAAGAACCAGACAAATGCCAGTAGAACAACAGATGAGAAGAAGACGCTGGCGATGGATAGGACACACATTGAGGAAACCTGTTGATAGCATTACAAGGCAGTCTCAGTTCTGGAATACCCGGGGTAATGGAGGGAGAGTTAGACCAAAACACACAAGGAGAAGAGAGATGGAAACAGAAGTGAAAATGACGAGGAAAACATGGAAATAACGTCTGCTGATGGCATGTGACAGGAGACCTTGACATGTGTTTGATGAAGGTCAATGTTCCTTGGGTACCTAATGATATTGATTGATTGACATTTTAAATCACACATTACAGAGATGTCATGTCAAAAACAAAACCATATTTCACCATTGTGCACAAAACAAATAAGTATAAAAACCAGTGGAGTAATCAGTCATCATCATCATCATCATCATCATCATCATCATCATCATCATCATCATCATCATCATCATCATCATCATCATCATCATCATCATCATCATCAGGTGCCATCTTCACAACGAAGGTCGGCTGCTATGGATCTCCAACGTCTCCTGTCTCTTGTCATGATGGTGCACTCTGTTAGATGTCTTGATGGTGCACTCTATTAGATGTCTTGATGGTGCACTCTGTTAGATGTCATGATGGTGCACTCTATTAGATGTCTTGATGGTGCACTCTGTTAGATGTCATGATGGTGCACTCTATTAGATGTCTTGATGGTGCACTCTATTAGATGTTTTGATGGTGCACTCTGTTAGATGTCTTGATGGTGCACTCTATTAGATGTCTTGATGGTGCACTCTGTTATATGTCATGATGGTGCACTCTATTAGATGTCTTGATGTTGCACTCTGTTAGATGTCATGATGGTGCACTCTATTAGATGTCTTGATGGTGTACTCTATTAGATGTCTTGATGGTGCACTCTGTTAGATGTCATGATGGTGCACTCTATTAGATGTCTTGATGGCGCACTCTGTTAGATGTCATGATGGTTCACTCTATTAGATGTCTTGATGGTGCACTCTGTTAGATGTCTTGATGGTGCACTCTATTAGATGTCTTGATGGTGCACTCTGTTAGATGTCTTGATGGTGCACTCTATTAGATGTCTTGATGGTGCACTTTATTAGATGTCTTGATGGTGCACTCTGTTAGATGTCTTGATGGTGCACTCTGTTAGATGTCTTGATGGTGCACTCTGTTAGATATCATGATGGTGCACTCTATTAGATGTCTTGATGGTGCGGCGAAGGATACTTTCTATCATCAACCACCCACACAGAAAAGTGAGCAGAAAATACCTAGAATAATGGATGCATTACTAAGAGCTGTCTATGTGAATTATTGATCAGAAGTAGCAGTAGCCTACGGACGATTGTCATTACAACAAGTGCCTTTGAGAAATCTTGATCAGAAGTTGCAGGAGCAGACGGACGATCTTGTAAACCCAGTGCCTACGAAAAGTATTGAGATCCGAAATTACCTGCGGTAATGGACAGACTCGCCAAGTAAAACTGGTGCGCCAACATATACAGATATATAACATATTCATAACAAGTACCGCCTAAGCAAACAGGCATCACAACAAGTAGACATCTGACTACCAGACGAAGTCTCTACCGCTTAACATTTCGTTCAACACAACCTATGAATAAGCCACCGCAGCCGCTCGTGGCACTGTCAACACTCGCATTGTAAAGAACAAAAGATCAGGCCATCGACACCCGAAGAAAGTCAGTGAGCCTGACAATGTTATTGAATGCAGACAAAGACATGTTCACGGCGTACAAACACCCAGATTTTTATTGACAGTCAGTCAGAGACCAAGAAACAAGATATACTTTTTTAGTATTTAGGATTAGCTTAAATTCATCATCATCATCACATAGTATAGACTTAAGATTCATTTGTGTATTTTGCATTAACTATTATCTTCTTTTCCAGGTATAGTTAATGTTAGTTCTTATTGCATTTGTATTATTGTAATTGGATGTTGTGTTACCTTTAAGTAATTCAATAAATGTTGTAGTTGTGTTTGCATTACCAACACACGTTAATTACATATATAGAGAAGGAAAGAAAGTGTGCGAGAGAGACATACAGTTCTTCCTTTCTTCCTCTTCTGTTCACTCAGTGTAATAGGGGAGGTGGGGGCTCGCTAGCACTATAATAGAGAGGGGGGATAGAGTGGTAGGAGTGACAGTATCACGAGATCCAGAATCACTGAGACTATCTGCTGGGAACTTATCCCCAAGTCTTACATTCACCTTCTCCCACTCCTGCTGCCTACCTTCAACCGGTTGCCAGGCAAATCTGAACCATTGACAACGCCGGCACCTCAACAAAACCTCTCTGTGGTTAACCTTCGGGTTAACCCTGGGACATAAGTGGTGGCTCGTCCGGGATAAGCACCTTGGGGTTTGCCCTAGACTAAAACATAAAATAATTCTGTTTTGCAATTTTTGTAAAACCTATTCACTGTCTTCTATACTGTACCTTATTCTACTTATGTAGAAGGAAAGAATACAAATTAGAATATTAGATAATTAGATATTCATATTAAATTAGATAAGATATTCATATTATATTAAACAAGATAAGACATATGTTAGAATATTATACGATATTATTTTATATACACTTAATTACTGCATCTAGTTACCACTATTGATTTGTGGTCAGCACTATAAATTTACCTGGATTTTTGGTACATAGGTAGTACCACGTGGGTCACTAACAATAGGCATTGTTTAAGTCGGACGCATCGAACGAGCGAACCGACATTGTATAGTCCTTTTGTTCACAAGGGAAAAATAGTGGCTAAGCCACGGAGGTGAAACATTTTGTTAAAGTATTGTTTTCTTGGTAGGCAGACTGTTTATGGTCAGAAATATCTGACTAGTATTCTTCGCAAGTCGTAGAATTTTATGGTCAGTGTTTTGTTTGAATATTGCCATTTATCTGTACGGGTGTAAATTTATAGTGAAGCGTACGGAAAACTATTTTGTTGTGGTTTCTCCCTTTGGCCAAAGTCACGTATTTAGTTTTCGCTCTAAATTATTTGTTTCTCCCACATAATTTTGAGTAGCGATAGGCAGATTGAAATTCTAGATTGACCATGGCAGATTGGTTGCAAATTCGCACGGCAGCTTTCCAGGAAGCAATGAGCTTAAAACTAGAGAAAGCAGAACTTATGGAATATGTGGAAAAAGTGTTAACTGCGCGCATGGAAGAGCAAGAGAGAAAGGAAAAATAGCAGCTGAAGAGAGAAAAATAGCAGAGCAAGAGAGAAAGGAAAAAAATAGCAGCTGAAGAGAGAAATAGCAGAGCAAGAGAGAAAAGAAATACTAGCACTAGAAGAAGAGCTTGCAATGATGATCAGAGAGGCAGAGTTAGAGAGACAACTTGATGAAATGGCCGCCGACGCAGCTAAAAGAGAATGGGAGGATAAGAGAAACCAGGAAGAAAGAGAATGGAAGGTTAAGAGAAATACGGAAGAGAGAGAGCATGCACTTCAGATGAAGAGGTTGTTTGAAACATATGAACAACACACAAGAGTTGAACCGGAAATATGTATTTCGGCCCATGAAGTGGCAGACGAGCTAACATATCGCCTAGAAGACACACCATCTTCGCATTGCATTACGTCATATGCAAAGAAACCCGCAGGAAAAACTGATTACGAGAAGGCAGAAAACTTCAGTCATCTGCACACGTTTGCGGGTGAACAGGGCCGAAGTGAACAAACCTCTATGGCCCCCTCTGAACCAGAACTGCAGGGTTCACCTTGCCCGCTTTCCGTGGGCGTAGTTGATTCAGTGCATTCCAGACACCTCTGCAGAGGTAACGGAAAGTTATTGAAAGGCACAGAAGAGCCTACTCCAATTGCAAGCGGTACCTTCGATGGATCTTGCAATGGGACTCCAAATAAAACAATTTCACCTGGCATCACAGAGAAGAAGAAAACAGGAACATGTCTCCTGACATCAGGAGAACAACTATTACCTCACTCCCCCGGCCCATCTACGTGGAAAGAAGCAACCGGAGAGGAGCGGGCATTCGCTGTTACCCAGGGAGATAGACAGATACCCAAGTCGCCTAAGTCTGCCTTTCCCCCGGACGAGGGAAAGACAGAACCTACCACTTTTGGAACTTACGGAGAGAAACGTGTGCCTTTAGGAGGTATAACAACACATACTATTATCGGGACAGGGTGGACGACGGACACGGATACATCCCCCGACTCTCTTCAAAAGGAGGTAGAAGAGGATCATCAGAAAAACAGTGTGGTAGAGCCGGCGGGGATACAGCAGCTTAACACCCACTGGACTCCGATTCTATATGGAGGCGAGAGGAACACTAGGTGGATAGACAGAAGGAAAGACACCAGGCGACACAATAGGAAACAGCTTGGTGTACGCGCGTTATGCAAGGCACATCGCCGACGCGCGAAACTTACAACACACTGTACCCGATATAAAAGGACAGATGGGTTGCACCGTATCTTGAAGTATGACCATTCCACGGGCAAGATACACAAGATACATAATAAGGACAAACAATGGCCAACTTTGATCCGTCGTCGGATTCAAAGATTGTTTAGTAGAAGAAAGAAGTGGGGAGACATTTGTTATTTCGACAGATCGAAGGAAGAAACAAAGAGATTTGATGTCAGTAAGAATGGGTCACTCAAGAGAAAGAAGAGGTTTAAACCTGGCAAAGAATGTTATCAGGACGCTAAGGCAAAAGGGTGGAGAAGGAAAGGTGATCTTTCATGGACGGCAACTAGCGCCCGGATTCCCACGGAACGCAAATTTGTCAATAGAGAAAGAGTGGAAGAGGTTTTAGATTCCGGGCTGGAAGTCGATTCGAAAATCAGTTCAAGACTGGTTAGACCAGAACAATTGACTGAGGAAACTGTGGAAATTCAGGGTACAGTTAAAGGCGATCCTCCAATGATGGCGGCTATCGCCCGGACTCCCATTGAAGGCAGATGTGTCAAGGGAGAACTACGATCAGCAGTCTTAAATGATCATACGTATGAATTCATTATAGGCTACAAATATGTGGTTTTGGGAGACACTTGTCAGTCAAGACTTACAGCTGCAGGGCAGACACGTGAACAAGCGAAGGAGAAGAGACAAGGAGACGAGTTTGACTTCCATCCCCCCGAGCTGAGACAAGCTCAAAAGAACGATAAATCGGTAGAATGTTGTTTTAAGAAGCGACTGAAGGGAGACAATCCAGCGCAACCAGGGGACTGCTTTAAACAGCAAGGACAACTCCTTAGGAAAGCAGGAAAGTGCGGACAGGAGTATACTCTACGAGTAGCACTAGCGCAATATAGATTCTATATCTTAGGTATGGGATATGCTAGTGAATCTAGTTGTCAGGTCAGACAATGCAGCACAACGCAAAGAATCACCCACCATTATTATTGGCAGGGAATCGCAAGGGACATGGATCAAGGTATCAGATCAGGTCCTGAATGCCAGAGAGGAGCATTAAATCATGGAAAAACAGAGGAAGCCACTATTAAGGAAAACAGACCACGTATGAGGAAGAGGAGGCGTCAACATGACAGCCAATATGAGAAGAAGACTCCCAGATGTGAGCTAGAGATAGGCGAACAAGTTTTACTGTTTATGCCTAGCAAACAGAACATGTTACAGATTGGATGGCACGGGCCATACGCAGGGGTCGAGAAGGCATCTCGAACCAATTATAAGATTCCAGTGGAGAATCAGCTGGAAATATATAATATTATTCTGCTAAAGAGATATTTAGACAGACACATAACTGAAGCGGCCAACTTCCCGACACGAGCAGCGACAAAGCACTTGAATAAGGGAAACCGAACTCAGGACTGCAGCTCAATACGGTTAGACAAGTCATCTGCAGGCGTGCAGAATTACAAAGCCAGCTCTACGAACTTAGTCGAGCAGGGGCGAGAACTCTTGGCCACGGCCACGATATTGAAACAGGCAATGGATCAGCCATTTATAGCTGATATAGGAGAAGCAACTGAGGAAGATTGCGAGGAGAAGAATGATTTGGACGAGGAGAAGGAGGATTGGACCAAGAAAGATGAAGAGGATAATAATAGCGAGAAGATAACTACAGCCGACAATAGGGAATGCAAAATGCATCCTGACTCGCAGGAGTCTTCGCAAGCTAAGACTTGGTGCGGGGGACATATGTCGCGAGAGGCGAGTAAATTTGCATTTAGATTCTTAAAACCTATTGCCGATATATTGCCGATAAAGGTTATAAGGCATGAGAAAGCATTCAATGGTGAATACCCAGTGTTCACAATAGACAGCGCTCGGTGTAAGCCCTGGGAAAGCCACAAAATTTGCAGGGAATGTTTACACAACAACGAAACATTAGCTAGCCAGGTAGTCGCGAATACGACTCAGAGTGTTTACACAACGGCAGTCATACACAAATATTGGTTTGGCTAGTAACGGAGCATAATGGACGACCAGAGACAGTTCAGCGAGGCAACTGTACAATGAGTATTGTGGTCAGTCGGACCTCATGGAACAAAGTAATATTGGATTAACGGAGACCCAAAGTCTGAGTGAAGATCAACATGAAAGGAGTAAAAAATACGTCATTATAGAAAGACTATTAAATGCTGCACAGACATCAGACGGACAGGAGACGGATCGAAAGCGACCATAGCAAAACATTACAGAAACTTTACAGAGTAATGGAGACGGGTTGTCTGACTGAAGTAAGACGAACGAAATTTCACATGACATCGGAAGCGAACACGGGAATAGCCAGCGGCCATTCGGACACGATATAAGTCCGTGAAGTTCGTCTCTCAATACTGCTAAGAGATAGCATTCCGCCCGACCCGACTTGCTTCTATATTTCACGAGGGAGAATCAGGACCTGAAGTCAGTGATTTCTTTATATGGAAACCAAGGTTAGTGTACTATAGTTTGTACATTGTTATTATACATCCATCTTAACTTCAGTTATATATATATACATATTTTCCATAACGCTGTAAATACCAGGCACTTTTTACCAGAATATTATAGTTTACACTATTCAGTACAGGTTGCAATAAACACCGCGCAGAGAATTATTATATTTATAAGATTGCACAGTTTCCAGTAACTATAACGAAGTAAATACAAGACACTTTTCTTTTACTACTTACAATACCCGGTAAACGGTGCAGTAAACATCGTGCAGTCATTCATGATAGTGATAAGATTTAACAGACAATAACAAACCACATGCGTAAAACAAATTTACGGGGTACTTATAAGGCGTTATCATTTTATCGATCGCAGTGGTAGAGACAGGGGACTTTTGAGATAACTCAGCCTTCGTCTTACTACCCTGGCGGGCGCAAATCACAAAACAGGCTAATGAGTAGGGCCAACCAGATATACTGCGACGACACGTATCTCACAGATATTTAACGGCAACAAACCTACCAACAAACAACGGAGGTGTCGCAAAATTGGTTCAAATACATTGCCAACGCAGCTTCGCATAGTTTTACAGACCATTCATCGATCGATTATCACGGGGCCAGCGGCTTACAAAATGGCGGGGTATCGACAAAGTGTCGATGAGACATCGGAAATCGCAATGATATAGAGGAGCTAAATGGAATTATTGTGAAAAGGATTTCACCTTTTATTCCAGGACAGGATTGTGTATAACTATATATAAGGAAAAACTGTAGGAAGTTATCATTTACGGAGATCAACGCGTATTTCAGCTGTCCACAATTACGCTGAAAGCTTGTAAACCCACTTCTGTTCTAAATACTAAAATCAACAAGTAACAGTTTGGGAAATTACATGGATAGAAAGATAGAGATATATCGGCTGTATAAAACAAGATAAGATGGAACAGTATGGATAATATATAAGCCGAGGATGAGAAAGGGAAAGTTTCAGTCAACGCACAGATCGGAGGTAATCGCTGGTTCGGGAAAGAATTTTAACCCGAGTCGTAGGCTGTGACGTCAGTGCCCTCCGATACGTCCGCCAGACTCTTATAAATAAGCGGTTCGTTAAATTGGAAACACACACTGAAGCAGGTTTGAGACAGACTGAGGCAGAGATCGCCACTACGCTAATACCACCTGAATTGTGAGCGAATCGCCAGAAGTTTTCAGTCAGTATCTGGAGTCTGAGGGTAAGCGAAATTATGAAACTATCATGTATAATATTTTTTGTTATTTCAGGTTCGTATAGACTTCACAAAATATGCACGTAGAATATTCATTGATATAATGTAATGTTATTTTTAATATGATCTAAACATGTGCATTGTGGATGATTGTTGCTTGTACAAAAATTAATCACAACTAGCCCCACAGTCAAATGTAGATAAAATCTATCATATTAATTGCTGTATCTCTTACGAAGAGAAAGGCAGTCCCATGGCAGTGATTGTCATAGGCAAATGAAGTGGTAGAAGCTCCATCATGGAAGATATCGCTTTTACGAGGTTAGGTGACCAGTCTCCTTCCTCGCTGCCTTTTCCGTCCCTAGTTCGAGCGCACAACTGAGTGCCCATTTACAGCTGGTAAACTGGAGTGTTCCACAGCCAGGTTTCAATTCCAAAACTATGTAATTGTACTACCGAAGAAAGCAACATGATCGCTTGGTCAGTTGGTCACTCACTTTATCTAGTTGTGTATTAATTTGGTTTAGATGCTAAGAATGGCATCAGTATTTGAATTTGTACCTGTTGTGATTTGGGAAGAGTAAGTTATAGAAAATGAAAGGATGTACAGGAGAGGACTAAACCAGATGATGGTTATTACTGATAATGTTAATACTAATTCTGTATCATTAAAATGTTGTTACTTACTGTGACTGTATAACTTTGACATCTGATGACTGACTAGTCTGACTTATGTGCTAGTCAGTTACAATTAATTGAAATGTTAATACTTCTGTATCTCTGAAATGATGTCCTTACTTACTAAGATTGTATAACTGTGACATCTGATGACTGACTGGTCTGACATCTGTGCTAGTCAGTTACAAGTCTAGCCAGATACTAGCCAAGGCTGATATGATGTTTCAGGTTCCATGAAATAACTCAAACCAGACTGTCAAGTGTCAGAAGCTGGTGTTGTTCATCAGAGGCAATCCCACAAAAGTGCAGGACCCCAATGAGTGAACGACAGCTGGTCATTGATATCCCTAGTGCTGGGTCTACCAATACTGATAGCTACAAAAGACAGTCCCGTGTCAGCAGTGTCAAGATACTCAGATAAGTGTCATTTAAGCCACTGACTACCCATATATGAAGAAACAGCCAATATTATTCAAACAAATAGATAATTCAGTCAGATGATGACATGATGAGTAAGGTCGTAGGACTAAGAGAACAGTGAGACACTAATAGTGGTTCCAGTTTTTCATTAACTTTATTAATCAAGATCCTGAAGTCTAAAAAGACAATACTACTTATTAACAGTGCTGAGTGATGTTTTCTGGTAAAACCATTTTCTTCAAGGACAGAAAATCCTACAGAAACATTAGTTTAGAAATATAGTAATTGTGTGAATATTTTTCATATATTTTAATGCTCATTTCCATATGGCAGAAATAGAAGATCAGTGTATATATTAAATGATTTTAATTGTACCGGAGGAATTATTCACTTCTTACATTTGTGGTTACAGTGAATGTTCATTTTAATTATCCCCTAGACAGTAAGTAATCAGGAGATAGTCACAGGGAGGAGACACCTTAAATCCTGGTACTACTTCTTACCAACTGGGCCAGGGTTTTCACAGTCTGACTATTTCTATGATAACAATACACCAGTGCTTATTTCTAAGGCTGGGGTATTACTTGTAAGACCAGAACTCTTTACTGGCATACTCTTACATAAATAAATAATTTTTAATAACCTCTCGCTACAGTGGGGGCTCGTCCGGGATATCTTTGATATTCCAGAGCCAACATTTTATTTCTGCTGTGTTGAAAATTTTTTTTTATAAATTTTGGAAAGAGTTAACAAAGTAGGAAATAAAAATTTATTTGGTTAGGAGTACCATTGAGTACAAATAAGAAAGCTGTTTCATATATGGTGAAGTCAGTTTAATTAACTTTAATTTTAATTAAGTTAATTATATTGTAATAATTTAGTTTGAGTAAGACAGCTTACCCTACTAGACTACAGATGCATCATGGCTGACTTGGTCAAGTTTAGGTCTGCCATACTGCAGGTGGGAAAAGAGCTTGGCATGGATGGTGAGACTCTGATCCGGTATGTCACGACGGAATGTGAAAAGTATATGGACAGAGAAGAAAAGAAATTGGAAGCAGAAAGAGCTAAGAAATTTGAAGCAGAAAGAGAAGCCAAGAAATTGGAAGCGGAAAGAGAAACCCAGAAATTTGAAGCAGAAAGAGAAGCCAAGAAATTGGAAGCAGAGAGAGAAGCCCAGAAATTTGAAGCCGAAAGAGAATCCAAGAAATTAGAGACTGAGAGAGAAGAAAGGAGGTTACAAACAGAGAGAGACCATGAGCTGAAAATGAGACAGCTTGAACTGGAATTTCAGGCTGGGACTAGCACCCAGAGTAATAGCTCACCTCATTCTGTGAATAGCTCGTTTCAGAACATGGCAAATGGAGCCATGAATTTCCATCTAGATCCATTTATTGAAAAGGAGGACGCAATTGAGTCGTACCTGGATAGGTATGAAAGGCTAGCCTCTACATATGGACTGGAAAAGGAAAAATGGAGTTTAAAGTTATCTCAGGGATTGAGAGGTATTGCATATGATGTCTGCCATCAATGGTACCTATACCTTGTAGCGGTATGGCAGCTTGCATACCCTGACAATCCCCAGAGCTATGCCAGTGGGAGTTTTACTCCTGGTAGGTTTAACCAAGCTGGACTGGTCTGTGTGGGTAGGGGTCAGACAAAAGCTGGTACCCTGGTCCTCCAGGTCGGGGGTTTTAGCATAGGGCTGAACTCCTGTCTATGTAAAAAAAATAATGAAGTTACGGAAACAACATCAAATGAACAAACTTTGCTGTGGGATGGACATTCGGAGTCTGTGGCTCGTATGACTGTCAGTGGTGAAAGCCGAAAGGAAGCCACTGACATGAAAACGGATGTCCTGACCGCAAAACAGGATACAAGAATAGGATTTTGGAATGTCAGGACAATGTACGAGACAGGTAAACTAAGACAGGTCACGGCAGAAATGAGAAACTATAGGTAACAACCTGATCATTGGAGGAACACTTTTCCCACATAAGGAAATTCACAAGTTAACATGGAAATCACCAAATGGTCGAGACAGAAACCAGATAGACCACATCATGGTTAACGGTAGATGGAGACATGCATTACAAGATGTGAAGGTAAGAAGAGGTGCAGATGTGGGAAGCGATCACCATTTAGTAGTTGCAAAACTGAAAGTGAAACTAAGAAGGGCTGGACCAACTGTAACTACACAGAAAAGGTTTGACATCAGCAAATTGAAGGACCCCCTTACCAGAAAAGCTTTTGCGGCCGACATTAAGAAACGATATCAATTTGCCAAAAGCCAGGAAAAGACATTGACTGATGATATAGACCAGAATTTTAACACCATTTCAACAATATATAAGGAAAGTAGCAAATCATGCTTAGGATTCCAGGAAAGGAAGAAGCAAGACTGGATAACACCAGAAACACTAAACACCATAAAGATGAGAAAGGAAATGAAAAGAAAGAAAACAGAAGCGAAGTCCCCCAGGTTAAAGCAACTATATAGCGAACAGTACAGTCAGCTGGACAGGGAAGTTAAACGCCAAACCCGAGCCAACAAAAGGAATTTCCTAGACGATCTTGCAAAACAGGCAGAAGAGGCAGCACTGAGAAATGAACAAAGCACAGTATACAAAATAACTAAATTCATCAGCGGAAAACAAGGTGCAAACAACATTACATTAGTAAGAGATAAGCAAGGAAATCTCATTAAGACAGCAGAGGGACAGGAAACAAGATGGGCAGAGCACTTCAGAGAAACTCTAAACAAGGAAATACCAGAGACACAATTGAATGTTCCTGAGGCTGAAAACGATCTAGATGTAAATACAGACATTCCACGAAAAGAAGAAATCATCACAGCAATCAAAGGGTTAAAGAACGGTAAAGCTCCGGGCCATGATAACTTAAATGCAGAGCTATTTAAGACAGACCCTGAGCTAGCAGCAGAACTATTAGAACCACTATTTGCACAAGTGTGGAAAACGGGGACAACACCATCAGAGTGGAACAAAGGAATAATTGTCAAATTGCCCAAGAAGGGAGATCTTTCAGACTGCAATAATTGGAGAGGAATCACTCTTCTCTCAGTTCCCAGCAAAATACTAGGCAGGATAATTATGCAGAGAATTTCAAAGGCAGTAGACTACAAACTGAGGAAAGAACAAGCAGGATTTAGAAAGAACAGAAGATGTGTAGACCATATATTCACTCTCAGGAACATTATAGAGCAGTGCTCAGAATGGCAAAGACAGCTTTACATAAATTTTGTTGATTTTGAAAAGGCTTTTGACAGCATACATAGGGACAGTTTATGGAAAATACTGAGGGCTTATGGAATTCCAAGCTGCATAGTGTCAATCATAAAAAGCCTCTATGCCAACTTTACGTGTAGTGTTGGGCAGAGCAACCTAACCTTCGAGGTGAAGACAGGAGTACGACAGGGATGCCCCTTATCAACCACTCTATTTTTAACAGTCATAGACTGGGTGATGCGCCAGACAACAGAGGGCAGTCCAAGAGGAATAAGATGGACTACATTTTCAACATTGGAAGATCTGGAATATGCAGATGACATTGCACTGCTGGCACATTCACATCAACACATGCAAGAAAAAACGGATAGACTTAATAAATTTAGCCAGCAGGTGGGCTTGAACATCAATTTAAAGAAGTCTGAGGTCATGACGCTCAATGTGAGCAACCCTGAGCCCATATCAGTAAGGAATCAGCAACTGGTACAGACAGATACCTTCACATACCTAGGAAGCATAGTAACACCAGACGGTGGGGCAGGCAAAGACATTAACATCAGAATGAATAAGGCAAGAACAGCCTTCTTTAGCCTAAATAACATCTGGAAGTCCTCCCAATACAGCACAAGCACAAAATTAAGATTATACCAGAGTTGCATGCTTTCTGTGCTTCTCTATGGTGCGGAATGCTGGAGAGTCACAGAGAAGGAAATGTCAAAATTGTCCTCTTTTCACACAACATGCCTAAGAAAAATTCACCGAATCTTTTGGCCGAATACCATCACCAACCAAGATCTGCTTACTCGTAGCAAGCAAGAGGACATGCATACCATCATAGCTGGCAGACGCTGGAGCTGGGTTGGTCATGTCCTCAGAAGAGACCCCGATGCCATCACAAGAACAGCTATGCTTTGGACCCCTGAAGGAAAGCGAAAGAGAAGCCGACCAAAAACAACTTGGCGGAGGACTGTGGAGGCTGAGATGCAAAGAATGAACCAGAGTTGGGGCACTGTACGAAGGACGGCCACCGACCGTGCAAAGTGGAATAAATTTGTTGTTGCCCTACAAGACGCCACTAGGCGTGATGGCCACTGACTGCTTTGACGGTCGGTGGTTAAGGATCGAAGAAGAAGAAGCATATGATGTGTTCCTGAAACTCCCCAAAGAAGATCAGGAGAATTATGAAATCCTAAAGCAAGCCTTACTTATTCGGTATGAAAAGAACTCAGAGGCATATAGGAAGAAGTTTAGAACTTCTAAACCTCTACCTGGAGAAACATATAACCAGTTCTCAGCTAGACTAGAAACGTATTTGTTGAAATGGAGTAGTTTAGGGAAGTATCAGAAAACCTATGAGGATCTGAAAGAAATGGTTATGTTAGAGCAAGTGAAAGATTCCATGCCTCAAGAAATGAGGAAATTCCTTATGGAACAAGGAGCAGAGAGGCTGGAAGACAGTTTGAAATGTGCAGAGAGATACCAAGCAGCTCAAGCGGAACTGGTAGGAACAAAAAGAAAGCAAGTAGAAGGATATAAGCCACCACCACAAAATACCAAGGTTGACCAAAAGGACCAACAGTACAGAAATAAGCCAAGATTTGATAACAAGGACAAGAACCCTCAGACTCAGGAAAAGAAACCCTACAAACAGGGAGATAATGGGTGCAAAATTTGTAAGATGAGCAACCACAACACTGTAGATTGTAAAAGGAAAACTCCTCATCATGCTGCATGTATAGCAACAGGGAATAGGACAGATATGATGGAACTGACAGGGAGTCAGAATAGCCTCCGTCATCCCCTGTGAGTGAACTCGTAACCGTGAACGGTACTCGAGTCATGTGCTTATATGATACCGGCCTGGATTTTGACTCAGTCATGAGTTCAACCCTAGTGCACCCTGATCAACTTACCACAGAGGCCGTGGAAATACAAGGAGCAACTAAGGGAACAGCAACCATGACACTTCCCATAGCTATAGTGGAAGGAGCGAATATATCAGCCCGCAGTGGTAGATGACCCTATATACTAGGATCAATGTGAAATCTCGCTACGTGGAAGGAGCGATATCAGCCGCAGTGGTAATCACCCACAAGGAAATGGTCAAGTCGAGCTGTTCAACGGTACGGTCATTTCTAGTCTCAGGAAGCTGGCAAGTGAAAAGCCTGAAACATGGGATGTATACTTACCCGCTGCATTATTCGCATACCGGGAAGTCCCACACAATTCCACAGGAATGGCACCGGCCACATTGTTGTTTGGTCGGCCTATAAAAGGTCCACTGGAAGAATTGCTGCGGACTTGGACAGATGAGAAGGCAGAGGAAAGTGTCACCTCATCAATTCAGTATGTAAATGAGTTGACGTCTCGACTGAAAGCGGGCTGGAAACTGGCTAATGACAACCTTCGCAGAGCCAGAAAGAAGCATACTGAATACTATAACAAGAAAGCTAAGGATAGGGAACTTGCTGTTGGAGAAAAAGTGCTTCTTCTATTACCCAGCAGTAACAACAAACTGCAGATTGGTTGGCAGGGTCCATATAAAGTGCTAGAGAAATTATCTAGGACTAATTACAAAATTGACAAGAAGGGCAAAGAAAAGGTGTACCATGTCAATCTGTTAAAGAAATATTATGACAGGACATCAACTGAGGTAGCCCATATGATGACTCTGGCTGTCGCAACTGAAATGAAGCATGAACCACTAACCTCAATAGAGTATCCATTGAGGCCGACTGAGACATATGAACAAGTCAAAATTAGTACTCAGTTAACTCAGGAACAGAGGGAGCAAGTTAAAAAGGTACTAAAAACACATGCAGATGTGTTAACTGATAAACCGGGGTGCACCAACTTATTGGCATATGACATGAAGGTCATCGATCCAACCCCGATCTGCATGAAGACCTACCCTATACCATATGCCAAGGCCCAGGCATTGAAGGAGGAAATTGATTATTTGTTGCAAGAACAAATCATCTCCAAGTCAGAATCACCTTACAGTTCAAGTGTTGTACTGTTGCGAAAACCAAGTGGAGAACACCGACTCTGTATCGATTACCGGAAATTAAATGCGATCACGGAAACCCAAGCTGATCCATTACCGGATACCAATCAGCTGTTCTCGAAGCTAAGTACTGCAAAATATTTCTCTAAGGTCGATTTAAGTAAGGGATATTACCAGATTCCTGTCAAACCCGAGATCCGACACATGCTGGCTTTTAGCACTTCGGATGGCCACTACGAATTTAATGTGCTACCATTCGGGTTGAAAAACGCACCAAGCGTATTTTCAAGGATGATGAGGAAATTGCTGGAGCCCTTGAAAAACTCAACCATCACCAACTTTATGGATGACATTATCATTGCCACGGAAACATTTGAGGATCATCTACATTCTCTATCACTGTTACTAGATAGACTCAGAGAGGCAGGTTTGACTGCTCGTCCAACAAAGTGTGTAATTGGATGTCAGGAATTAGAATTTTTGGGACATACAATTTGTCAGGGAAACATGTCTCCTGATCCCAAAAATATAGAAAAGTTAAGAAATGCACCTAGACCACAGACAAAAAAAGATGTGAGGTCGTTTGTATCATTAGGTGGATTCTACCAGAAATACATCAAAGACTTCAACACCTTATGTGCACCTTTGACTGATCTGACAAAGAAAGGAAAACCTGACACAATAAAGTGGACAGTAGAATGTGAGCATGCATATTCAGAACTGAAGCATAAACTCACTAGTATGCCTATTCTGAAGTTGCCAGATATGACGCAAGAGTTTATAGGGGGGGTACGGAGGTGAAGAGAGCGGATGCAAGCAACATCTAGGGAATTGTCGTGCATCGGGGAACAATTGGCGCTTTTTGCAAAAGGTTGATCTCAGGACCCAGCACTGAAGTCGCTGTCGCTTGTGCAGGACTTTTTCGCCCCTGTGTACGCGTATGCCAGCCGTAAGCGAACTTGAACGCAACGGCCACACAAGGGCTGTTTGGGAGAAATTTTTCTGGAATTCCGGACCGGGACTTCTTTGTGTACTATTTCTAAACAACAGAGAGAAGAAAAAGTTGAAGAAGCTTTCACTAGTATGCATTGGAAGTTGTGACGCAAGAGTTTTATAGTTACGGACATCAATAAATTGGTTGCAAGTTTCAAAAATTCCCTAAGAAACTTTGTTGCGTTATGGCAAGCTCATATTAGAGAGAGAATGGTTAGCCAGTGTGGGCCATCGTTTCAACCCTTTCAACCCAATTGGTCAGTGGCATTCCTGTTCATTCCTGGCCTCATCACGTCATGCAAATAGTCGCTTACTAAGATGGTCATTATTGATTCAGCCATATTCCTTCACTATCGAATATATTCCTGGAAAACAAAATGTGGGTGCGGATTTTCTCAGTCGCCATTCCACAGAGCTAGAGCAGGATAGAAGGAAGGAAAACTAACCTCGAAATGGTCGATTTGCAATTGTATTGCACCCAATAGTTAAGCTAGATATCATCCAGCTTAAAATATGGGGGAGCAATGTCGCAAAATTGGTTCAAATACATTGCAAACGCAGCTTCGCATAGTTTTACAGACCATTCATCGATCGATTATCACGGGGCCAGCGGCTTACAAAATGGCGGGGTATCGACAAAGTGTCGATGAGACATCGGAAATCGCAATGATATAGAGGAGCTAAATGGAATTATTGTGAAAAGGATTTCACCTTTTATTCCAGGAGAGGATTGTGTATAACTATATATAAGGAAAAACTGTAGGAAGTTATCATTTACGGAGATCAACGCGTATTTCAGCTGTCCACAGTTACGCTGAAAGCATGTAAACCCACTTCTGTTCTAAATACTAAAATCAACAAGTAACAGTTTGGGAAATTACATGGATAGAAAGATAGAGATATATCGGCTGTATAAAACAAGATAAGATGGAACAGTATGGATAATATATAAGCCGAGGATGAGAAAGGGAAAGTTTCAGTCAACGCACAGATCGGAGGTAATCGCTGGTTCGGGAAAGAATTTTAACCCGAGTCGTAGGCTGTGACGTCAGTGCCCTCCGATACGTCCGCCAGACTCTTATAAATAAGTGGTTCGTTAAACTGGAAACACACACTGAAGCAGGTTTGAGACAGACTGAGGCAGAGATCGCCACTACGCTAATACCACCTGAATTGTGAGCGAATCGCCAGAAGTTTTCAGTCAGTATCTGGAGTCTGAGGGTAAGCGAAATTATGAAACTATCATGTATAATATTTTTTGTTATTTCAGGTTCGTATAGACTTCACAAAATATGCACGTAGAATATTCATTGATATAATGTAATGTTATTTTTAATATGATCTAAACATGTGCGTTGTGGATGATTGTTACTTGTACAAAAATTAATCACAACTAGCCCCACAGTCAAATGTAGATAAAATCTATCATATTAATTGCTGTATCTCTTACGAAGAGAAAAGCAGTCCCATGGCAGTGATTGTCACAGGCAAATGAAGTGGTAGAAGCTCCATCATGGAAGATATCGCTTTTACGAGGTTAGGTGACCAGTCTCCTTCCTCGCTGCCTTTTCCGTCCCTAGTTCGAGCGCACAACTGAGTGCCCATTTACAGCTGGTAAACTGGAGTGTTCCACAGCCAGGTTTCAATTCCAAAACTATGTAATTGTACTACCGAAGAAAGCAACATGATCGCTTGGTCAGTTGGTCACTCACTTTATCTAGTTGTGTATTAATTTGGTGTAGATGCTAAGAATGGCATCAGTATTTGAATTTGTACCTGTTGTGATTTGGGAAGAGCAAGTTATAGAAAATGAAAGGATGTACAGGAGAGGAATAAACCAGATGATGGTTATTACTGATAATGTTAATACTAATTCTGTATCATTAAAATGTTGTTACTTACTGTGACTGTATAACTTTGACATCTGATGACTGACTAGTCTGACTTATGTGCTAGTCAGTTACAATTAATTGAAATGTTAATACTTCTGTATCACTGAAATGATGTCCTTACTTACTAAGATTGTATAACTGTGACATCTGATGACTGACTGGTCTGACATCTGTGCTAGTCAGTTACAAGTCTAGCCAGATACTAGCCAAGGCTGATATGATGTTTCAGGTTCCATGAAATAACTCAAACTAGACTGTCAAGTGTCAGAAGCTGGTGTTGTTCATCAGAGGCAATCCCACAAAAGTGCAGGACCCCAATGAGTGAACGACAGCTGGTCATTGATATCCCTAGTGCTGGGTCTACCAATACTGATAGCTACAAAAGACAGTCCCGTGTCAGCAGTGTCAAGATACTCAGATAAGTGTCATTTAAGCCACTGACTACCCATATATGAAGAAACAGCCAATATTATTCAAACAAATAGATAATTCAGTCAGATGATGACATGATGAGTAAGGTCATAGGACTAAGAGAACAGTGAGACACTAATGGTGGTTCCAGTTTTTCATTAACTTTATTAATCAAGATCCTGAAGTCTAAAAAGACAATACTACTTATTAACAGTGCTGAGTGATGTTTTCTAGTAAAACCATTTTCTTCAAGGACAGAAAATCCTACAGAAACATTAGTTTAGAAATATAGTAATTGTGTGAATATTTTTCATATATTTTAATGCTCATTTCCATATGGCAGAAATAGAAGATCAGTGTATATATTCTTCTTCTTCTTCCGTCCTTAGCCACCGACCGTCAAAGCAGTCAGTGGCCATTACGCCTAGTGGCGTCTTAGGGCAACAGCAGATAGGTTTTCTTTGCCATTGTTTCCCATCACGCCTATTGGCGTCTTTAGGGCAACGGCAAATCAATCCATTTGCTGTTGTTTCCGTAATCAAAGTGACTGGCAAACGGGTGATCAGCCCGTTGGTAGTGTATATATTAAATGATTTTAATTGTACCGGAGGAATTATTCACTTCTTACATTTGTGGTTACAGTGAATGTTCATTTTAATTATCCCCTAGACAGTAAGTAATCAGGAGATAGTCACAGGGAGGAGACACCTTAAATCCTGGTACTACTTCTTACCAACTGGGCCAGGGTTTTCACAGTATGACTATTTCTATGATAACAATACACCAGTGCTTATTTCTAAGGCTGGGGTATTACTTGTAAGACCAGAACTCTTTACTGGCATACTCTTACATAAATAAATAATTTTTAATAACCTCCCGCTACAGGGGGTTTTAGAAAGGAATCTGCCAGGCGGCGAAGGATACTTTCTATCATCAACCACCCACACAGAAAAGTAAGCAGAAAATACCTAGAATAATGGATGCATTACTAAGAGCTGTCTACGTGAATTATTGATCAGAAGTAGCAGTAGCCTACGGACGATTGTCATTACAACAACCAGTGCCTACGAAAAGTATTGAGATCCGAAATTACCTGCGGTAATGGACAGACTCGCCAAGTAAAACTGGTGCGCCAACATATACAGATATATAACATATTCATAACAAGTACCGCCTAAGCAAACAGGCATCACAACAAGTAGACATCTGACTACCAGACGAAGTCTCTACCGCTTAACATTTCGTTCAACACAACCTATGAATAAGCCACCGCAGCCGCTCGTGGCATTGTCAACACTCGCATTGTAAAGAACATAAGATCAGGCCATCGACACCCGAAGAAAGTCAGTGAGCCTGACAATGTTATTGAATGCAGACAAAGACATGTTCACGGCGTACAAACACCCAGATTTTTATTGACAGTCAGTCAGAGACCAAGAAACAAGATATACTTTTTTAGTATTTAGGATTAGCTTAAATTCATCATCATCATCACATAGTATAGACTTAAGATTCATTTGTGTATTTTGCATTAACTATTATCTTCTTTTCCAGGTATAGTTAATGTTAGTTCTTATTGCATTTGTATTATTGTAATTGGATGTTGTGTTACCTTTAAGTAATTCAATAAATCTTGTAGTTGTGTTTGCATTACCAACACACGTTAATTACATATATAGAGAAGGAAAGAAAGTGTGCGAGAGAGACATACAGTTCTTCCTTTCTTCCTCTTCTGTTCACTCAGTGTAATAAGGGAGGTGGGGGCTCGCTAGCATTATAATAGAGAGGGGGGATAGAGTGGTAGGAGTGACAGTATCACGAGATCCAGAATCACTGAGACTATCTGCTGGGAACTTATCCCCAAGTCTTACATTCACCTTCTCCCACTCCTGCTGCCTACCTTCAACCGGTTGCCAGGCAAATCTGAACCATTGACAACGCCGGCACCTCAACAAGAACTCTCTTTGGTTAACCTTCGGGTTCACCCTGTGACATGCACTCTGTTAGATATCTTGATGGTGCACTCTGTTAGATGTCTTGATGGTGCACTCTGTTAGATGTCTTGATGGTGCACTCTGTTAGATGTCTTGATGGTGCACTCTGTTAGATGTCTTGATGGTGCACTCTGTTAGATGTCTTGATGGTGCACTCTGTTAGATGTCTTGATGGTGCACTCTGATAGATGTCTTGATGGTGCACTCTGTTAGATGTCTTGGTGGTGCACTCTGTTAGATGTCTTGATGGTGCACTCGGTTAGATGTCTTGATGGGGCACTCTGTTAGATGTCTTGATGGAGCACTCTGTTAGATGTCTTGATGGTACACTCTGTTAGATGTCTTGATGGTGCACTCTGTTAGATGCCTTGATGGTGCACTCTGATAGATGTCTTGATGGTGCACTGATAGATGTCTTGATGGTGCACTCTGTTAGATATCTTGATATTGCACTCTGATAAGACTCTGTTCTATCATTCTCTTGATGTTATATTCCTATTTATAGCACTATCTTCCTCTTGCACATGTTCCTTCAGCTCTACCTTCTATTTTGGTCTTCAGTACGGTGTTATGTCTTTTTACATGACCAAAATATTTTAGCTGCCTAATTTCGATCTCTTTCATTAATTCTCTTTTTATTCCTAGGTTTTCCATGACCTCTATATTTGTTTTCCCTCTCGTTCATTGACATGTGCCCCATTCTTCTATTTATCTACATCTGAAGGGCCTCAGTTCTTTCTTCTAATTGCTAGTTCATGCAATGGCGAACTAAGGGGGGGGGGGGAGCCTCGGGTGACAGCCAGTAAGGGGGTGCAGTCGGACAAATTATTATTGTACTTACTGTTGAAAATGTGCTTGCAAGTGCTTTTTTATGGGGAGGGGGTGCCAAGGGTATGATCCGCCCGGAGTGCCAAATACTTGAGAGGCGCCTCTGAGTTCATGTTCCATATTTCTACACCATACAGTAATGAAGAATATATATAGCATAAAGTAGTCAGTAGTTAACAACAATACATCACCTTGGGTATGACAATACATCACCTTGGGTATGACAATACATCACCTTGGGTATGACTACACCTCAGGATGTGGACAAATGAAGACAGTTAAAAGTCCAACCTTCTTTTTTATTTTTTTTCTATTGATGAAACAAATTTATATCCCGTTCAACCGCTGATGGGTTATAATTAGGATATATAGTGTCGATAATTCCAAATGACACCTATACTATTTTGCTATATTGTAATGTTCTTTATGTCTGCTATTCTCAACACTTCTTCTACAGTTATGGGTGAATAGCATGCCTGTAAATAATCTAATATTCGTATTCCTTGTTGTCCATACTTCTTTTATTAGCATTCATACCTTTCAACATTTTCTGAAGAGGACTGAGCACCTATGGGTTTGCCCGAAGTGCAAAGAAGTCAATTCTGATCAACAATAACATTAGCTTCTAACATTGTAGTATAAAATGCTCTTATTTATATTATTATCTTGTAAACATTATGCACTTTTTCTTCTTCTTTGATCCCTAGCCACCGACCGTCAAAGCAGTCAGTGACCATCACGCCTCGTGGCGTTTTGTAGGGCAACAACAAATTCATTCCACTTTGCTCGGTCGGTGGCCATCCTTCGTACAGTGCCCCAATTCTGGTTCATTCTTTGCATCTCAGCCTCCACAGTCCTCCGCCAGGTAGTTTTTGGTCGGCCTCTCTTTCGTTTACCTTCAGGGGTCCAAAGCATAGCTGTTCTTGTGATGGCATCGGGGTCTCTTCTGAGGACATGGCCAACCCAGCTCCAGCGTCTGCCAGCTATGATGGTATGCATGTCCTCTTGATTGCTCCGAGTAAGCAGATCTTGGTTGGTGATGGTATTCGGCCAAAAGATTCGGTGAATTTTTCTTAGGCATGTTGTGTGAAAAGAGGACAATTTCGACATTTCCTTCTCTGTAACTCTCCAGCATTCCGCACCATAGAGAAGCACAGAAAGCACACAGCTCTGATATAATCTTAATTTTGTGCTTGTGCTGTATTGAGAGGACTTCCAGACGTTGTTTAGGCTAAAAAAGGCTGTTCTTGCCTTATTCATTCTGATGTTGATGTCTTTGCCTGCCCCGCCGTCTGGTGTTACAATGCATCCTAGGTATGTGAAGGTGTCTGTCTGTACCAGTTGCTGATTCCTTACTGATATGGGCTCAGGGTTGCTCACTAAACATTATGCACAGTAAGGTCAAATACGACAAGTTAACTTAGATACCAACTGAAATTTGTCCCAAAAATGTTACCTGTTGTCGGGAATAAACTGATTGCACAAAATTCGATGAAAATACTAAGAGAATCCATTCTTTCAAAGCGTTATCTAGATGTCTTCGAACAGGAAGGAAATTACTTTGTCGTTACAGTATCAGGCAACGGTTCATAATGGCGTCTTCAAACTATGTGTGCTGGGTGGTTTTTTCCTGAAACAGCCTAGTTTCAGATTTAAATTCAGAAATAAAAATAGCCAGGTAACTCTAGGCCAGTGGTTCCCAAAGTGGGCGGGACCGCCCCCCCCCCCTGTGGGCTTTGGAAGGGTCCAAGGGGGCGATACGGAAAAAAGGGGCCAGAGGGGGGCGTTCAGTAGTAAACAGTGGGCGTTTAGTAGTAAGGGGGGTTCAGGATTTGACAAGCTAAATTCAGTACGTGCGGGGGAGAAAGGAATTGTGGATTTGAGAGACAACACCAGTGAAGCGGGGAAGTTGTGGATGGTTGTATTACTAGGATCATTAGGCAAGGCATAGTTTCGTCTATGCGTGTCATTCTGAGCTCAGGTAACCATCGCTGACCATAAACGGTAATCGGGAATGGCTAGCAAAAGGGGTTAACCAAGCACCTATTGTCCATTCGTTCACTCCTGAAGAAAGAGAAATGATCCGTGCCGATGGCATGGGCGAAATTAGATACCTGCTGGTGATTCAGAAAGTACCAACTTTGCTATGTTGCGGAATTTATCGCCTCGGTATTTGCGGGGGCTAGTGGTTACTAGATATTCGCAGATTGGTAATAAATAAGAGAAAAGGTTCAAGGGAGCAAGTTTTTAACGGTACTTGGCAGTAGAATAGAAATCAGTCTTTGAACTTCTGAACCGGCTTTCCTACCTTACATTCAGACTTTCATAAATCGACTGGCGCGATGAACGTTTCCCGTCTATTTCAACTTTGCGCTGGCTATGAGCAAAACCAAGAAACTTTCTCAGCTTTTCTTGTGAACAGTGGTTTCAAATAAGCGTGTACCGGGTATCAAACAATTTCATTCTGTCGATAAGGTACGTTTTCTTACTTATATTTTTTGTTTGTTTGCACAGAGCTAGCATCAGTTTTACTAACATTAATTATTAATTAAGCAGATACATTTTGTTGTATAAAATACAAGAGTAAACTGGTAAGAACATCTGTGTCAACATTTTTGTAAAGCTGCTTTTAAATCAGCTTTTGTTGTTTACTCGACGTACATTTTTCTATCTGCAAAATTGTAAAATCAATTCTTTGTTTCAGAATTCAGAACAAATATGGCAAAAGCAGAACAAACCAAAAAAGAAGTGCAGACAATACAGCGTGGAATATCTGAAATATGGATTTATTCCAGCACTAAATAATCAAAAACTGCTAATGTGTCTATTATGTGAGAGGGGCTTTTCAAATGAGGCGATGAAACCTTCCAGACTACTTGAACATTTGAAAAAAATTCACCATGATAAAACAGATAAAAGTTTGACATATTTTCAGTCACTTCGTAAAAACTTTCAGAAACGTAAAACTGTCCGTGACATGTTTGTCAACACTTCACAACAAAGCTGTGATGGTTTGCGAGCTTTATACAAAATTTCATTGCTGATAGCTAAATCTGGAAAGACTCACACAATCGCAGAGAATTTGTTTTGCCAGCTATAACGGAGTTTGTGAGTACAGTTATGCATAAGTCACCTGAACAAATAATTAAAGCAATTCCGCTCAGCAATACCTCTGTTCAAAGAAGAATAGATGAAATGGCTGAGAATGTTGAAAATACATTGTGCAGCATACTTAGGACAACAGAATTTGCATTGCAGTTGGATGAGTCAACTTTGCCGAGCAACGAATCTTTGCTTCTTGCACATGTTCGCTTCGTAAAAGATGAAAGCTTGGTTCAAGAGTTTTGTTATTTGCTAGGCAACTAGTAACTGATACAAAAGGGGAGTCAATATTTCGTGTAGTAGAGACATTTTTCAAAGAGAAGGACATTCCGCTTACTAACATTCTTGCTTGTGCAACAGACGGGAACCATCAAATATAGGTTGTTACCGAGGGTTTATCGCTTTCTTAAAAGAAGCTGTACCTGGTATATTTACAATACTCTGTAATTCACAGACAACATCTTGTCGCAACAAGTGATCGGCTTCACAAATCATTAAATACTGTTATCACAGCGATTAACAAAATTAAGTCCCATGCTCTCAGTTCTCCACTATTTCGAGAGCTTTGTACTGAGAATGATGAACGGTTTGAACGTTTGCTGATGCACACAGAAGTCAGGTGGCTCTCAAAAGGAAATTGTCTGAGACGCTTTTATGCTCTTTTTAAAACTGTGGTAGAATTCTTCAAACACTCTCATGCTTCGCTCAGTACAGAACTAACGAATATCAAGCATGACATTGCACATTTGTCAGATTTTTTCACAAAGTTTAACGAAATAAATTTACAACTGCAAGGAAATGATATTAATCTTATAAAAGTCAAATCTGCCGTCTTCACGTTTCTGGCCAAATTAACGCTGTTCAAACGTAATATTGGCCGTCGCGAGCTAATCCAATTTCCCAGCTTCTTAGAGTTGGAAGAGAAAGACAAAATATCAGAGGATAATCTTCAAGTATATTGTTCACACCTAGATATGCTGCGTATCTACATGTCTCTTTAAGGATCTTCTTTTGATCACGATTCCCGACTGGATAATAAATCCATTCCTGGACACGTGCAGTGAGGAACTAGGAAGGGTGGAAGAGGAACTGATATCGCTACAAAATGACGTTGAGCTTAAGCCAATGTTCAAAAAATCGTATCAAGACTTTTGGTTGCAGAAAGAAATCTCTGAACGCTATCCTGCAGTGTGGGGAAAGGTTAAGATATTCTGTATTGCTCTTCCAACATCGTATTTAGTAGAGCGTGTTTTCAGCGCGGTTGTCCAACTTCTTTCGAAGCAGAGAAACAGACTACAGATTACTGAACGTTGGGATCTGAGACTCCTTCTAGTAACTTTCAGCCTGATGTTGAGAAGCTGATATCACTACACCAGGTACATCCATCTCACTGAAGTTAAAAATGAAGTAAGTTTGTTACTAATTTACTTTCGCATACTGCTGTTTGTTTTACAGCATTAAGTAATTAAGTTTTTCTTTTTAAATTAAGTTAATAAATAAGCGTATCTGTAACTTTATATTAGAATGTGATAAATTGAGCAATTAGTTGTTACTGTATTAACAGTTGCTCTTATTTTTCACACTTTATATTTTTTTATGTAATGTGGGGAAATGCAGGGGGCGCTGGTGACATGCCATGGGAGCCAAGGGGGCGGTGACCCAAAAAAGTTTGGGAAACACTGCTCTAGGCCTTCCCTGAGTAGGTAAAAAGTGAAAGTGGGTAACTGTGGGTCACTCGAAAGAAAGAAATAAATAAAGAAAGAAAGAAAAACTCTAGATAATAGAACAGTAACAGAAGTGTGGGCTATCTAGGGATTCAAATCAGTCACAATTCGAAAGGCGCCATCGCCTCGTGCGATAGTGAACTGTTTAGGACAGAAGACCAGCCAAGCATCCTAAAAGAAATACACTACCGGAGGTAATCACTGTGGCGTTTTCTCCTTTGGTCTGCCGTAGTGGTCCGAGAATGTTGACCAGAGAGTTAAAGCAAAGGATGAGTTTACAAAAAGTAGTAACCTTTGCTCAAGAATTGTTTTTGGCAGTGAGGCAAATAAGAAACCTGGTTCCTATTTTAGGGAGTCTTGCAGGATATGAAGGATAGCAACTACAAAAATTGAAGTATCTCGGATTCTGTAAAAAATGTTATCCCCACCGCTCTTCTACAATATTATTATGTGTCAAATAATCACTAAAGACTCGTAGACGATGGGCCCCAAGCTGAAGGAACTTAAGCAATATATAGATATGCATATATCTTTGTACAGGTATATAAAATGAGTTCGTACGGGGGACAAACATACAACATAAACTTTCAATCAACCAAATTATCAGTTCCAACTAGGGATATATATATATATATATATATATATATATATATATATATATATATATATATATATATATATATATATATATATATATATATATATATATAATTCAGTAAGACAGTTAAGCTGTGTTGACTGGTATCTTAATTTTGAGAAAGTTATATCAAAGTTATATCATCACTCGGGATGAGTGTTGAGAATTGAGGATTCAAGCAGGTGGGTCTTGTCGGTGCCACTTAGCTTCTCTCAAAGTTGGGTGGTAACTGGAGCCTGGTTTTAGTGGTGCGGGGTCTCCGTGGATTCTTTGACTTTTCTTCCCATATTAAGAGTTGAGTGGCTCCTGGGATCACGTCAGTTTTATGCGTAGATCTCACAAGTATGCTGCTTCAGAATGTCATCTGGAACCGTTTCTCAGGATTGGTTTTCAGCAATGACTATCAGAAATCCTTCTTAAAGTGTTACTGGATCTGCGCGGAATGATCGATATTAATTACTACATCAGTTGAGATGCAGTCTTCCCAAGGTGGAACTACTGATGATAATTGTTTAATTACAAAACCCTAGCTTTATTAACTGGGGGGAAGATTCCTTATCACAGTCCCTAGCTTTATTAACTGGGGGGAAGATTCCTTATCACAGTGACTATGTATATACTCTCTAATGTGTAGCTCTTTAATTTGAAAAATACTACTTCTGGTATTAATCACGTCTTAGAGAGGTTAGAAATCCTTGGGTCTAAACAGATTAGCGACCGTTTAAGTGATAAGCAACCAGAGTCAGTCGGACAGCCTAATCCAATCTCACGACACTTCACGCAAATATGGAACTACGACGCGGAACGGCTCAATCTTTTAGAGATCTCACATCGCTTCCACACGTTTCCTATTCACAAGCACAGCCGGGATTTTTCAAGGTGGTGCGACACACGTGGTCGTGCGCGCCCCCCCTCCCCCCACCCCATTCACGTGCAGTAATGTATGTACTCTTACGAGACCCAGTTTCATACTTTTGAGTTGCATCACTGTAATTTCCGCAAGTGATGTTAACTGTTGTATTTTACAAAAACATAATACACTTTTGCTAATAAAATCTTACGTTAGATTTTTTCCGTTATTTATGTTGAGTTACAGATGGGCGCTAAATGCACCTTTTATTTATTTTTAATTTTGTGTTAGGAATAATATTGATTTTTCATCATCATCATCATCATAACCCTCCACTCCCAAAGGAGCATAGGCCTTCAACAAACACATGCCAAGTCCTCTTGTCACGTGCCATCATCTCAAGTTCTTTCCACGTTCTCCTTATCATTTTCACCTCTGTTTCCAGCTCTCTTCTCCGTGTGCTTCTTGGTCTACCTCTGCTTCTCTTGCCCTGGAGGTTCCAGAACAAGGACTGCCTTGTAATGCTATCAACAGGTTTCCTCAGTATGTGTCCTATCCATCGCCATCGTCTTCTTCTCATCTCTTGTTCCACTGGCACTTGTCTAGTTCTTGTCATCAGTTCCACGTTGGTAACCTTGTCATACCATTTTAATCCCTCTATTCTACGCACGCACCCATTTATGAAAGTCTGTAGCTTTTTGGTAGTTGTCTTTGTTGTTCTCAATGTCTCAGAGCCATACATTAGGACTGACTTCACATTTGAGTTGAAGATTCTTATTTTCATGTTGGATCCGATTTCTCTTGATCTCCATATATTTCCCAATGCAATGAAAGCTCTTCTTGCTTTTTGTATTCTTATTTTGATATCGCTGTCTGTCCCTCCAACTTTGTCTATATTGCTGCCAAGATATAATATGATTCGACATCTTGTATTGGTGCTTCTTCAAGTTTAACCCTGTTACCATTACCTGCATTTATTCTCATTATCTTTGTCTTTTTCCTGTGTATTTTCAGACAAAATTGCTGTGACCTCTCATCGAATGTTTTCAATTTGTCCTGCATCTGATTACGGTTATGGGACAGAAGAGCTAAGTCATCAGCAAAATCCATATCATCCAACTGCTTACTCAGAGTCCACAGGATTCCATTTCTGTTATGTGTTGTCGATGTTCTCGTAACCCAGTCTATTGCTAGTAAGAAAAGAAATGGAGACAAGAGGCATCCCTGTCGCACTCCTGTTCTTATCCCAAACGGTTCTGTAAGCTGTCCTTCATAAAGAACTCTGCTTGTCATGTCTTCATATGTTTTCTTTATTAAATTAATGATCTTCATGGGAACTCCATAATACCTCATCAATTTCCAAAGTGATTCTCTGTCTACACTGTCAAATGCCTTTTCGTAGTCCACAAATTCGGTGTATATTGGTGAATTCCATTCCAGACTTTGTTCAGCTATTATTCTCAAAGTGGCTATCTGGTCTGTACAGGATCTGTTTTATCGAAAACCTGCTTGTTCATCTCTCAGTTTCTTGTCTATGGACTCTTTTAATCTCTCAAGGATAATCCTGTTTAATATTTTTCCTGGCACTGAAAGTAACATTATTACTCTATAATTTGTGCACTCTTGTAAATTTCCCTTCTTAGGCAACTTAACCAGATATCCTTCCTTCCATTCTGCTGGTATATCTTCCTTTTCCCAAACTTTACCAAGTAATTTATATAATATCTCTGTAGCCGTATCGATATCTGCTTTGATGGCCTCTGCTGGAATGCCATCAGGTCCAGACGCTTTTCCATCTCTTAGAAGCTTTATGGCTTTCTTTATTTCTTCCTTCGTTGGTCTTTCACCGTTAATTTGTAGCTCTTCTTCTGCTGGCTGGGTGTCCAGGGGGTTTAGTGGAGCTGGTCTATTGAGAAGGTCCTCAAAACATTATGTCCACCTCTTCATTTGCTCTTGTATATTGCTAAGCAGTTTTCCATTCTTGTCTTTTATGAAGCAACTTGTTTGCTTGTATTTCCCCGTTAGCTTCTTTGTGCTTGTCACGAGATGGTTAGATGTTATTGAAATTCTTTAGTATCCTGGACACAAAATTGTATCAGGTGATACCAGGATAGTGCCAGATAAGAGTCTGGTCTTATAAGAAATACCCCCTTCTCTGAAAAGAGTAAGGGTGTATAGACATCAAAGGTAGGATCAAACTGCTTCAAAGTTGCCCCTTATATGTGGTACAGAGAAAGTGCATATGGCCGACGCCAGCTCCTTTCGTGGAAAAGCTTTACGGGGATTCAAATAGCCTCAAACTGACTAATGCTTTCTTTGAGAACATTCAAGTGGACGTCTGAGAGTGTACGAAGAAGAAGAAAAAAAGAAGGATCAAACTGTATAAGTTCCTAGAGAAGATGGTAATGTATTACTCTAAGTCCCTACGTGTTCCCTCTCCAGATCCTCCTCTGTTAATTGTATTATTATTATTATTATGATTAATAACTCTGCTAGGGGTAATAAATTAATTATCTACCAACAGAAACTGTAACTTAACTTAAAGAATTTAAGTAAGTCTGCTGGTAAATATTTACAATTTATTTTTACACGTTTTCTGTTCTTGTGAAAATCTTTCACTGAATTCAAAAGTTGATTACAAAATTAAATAAATAAAAATACTTGCAAATCGTTAACATTATTTACAGTCTTTTATCTTTGTATGAACGTTCTCCTTTCTAGGCTGAAATCACTGTAGGTGTAGACTGTCTGTACTTTATGATTTATTTTATCTTCTTCACAGTTATTGGAATTAAGTAACCACTGACTAGGACGTTTGCCTAGCGAAAATGCACTGTTTATTCATCATAGTCTATCTAGTTTGTGGTGATGCTGTGATAAACTATACAGTAGCCTTGGGTGGCTACTTAGCTTGAGGTCTTGATTTGGTAGTCTGTTCCACCTTGAGTCTGGCAAGAAGACTGTCTCGTCCAGGCTTTTGGATATGGGTGACCGGCCCTGTATCATTAAAGGGCACTCGCACCTCTGAATCCTATAATGGAGTCTGGCTCCTAAAGGTGGCAGGTAATTGCAGGATATAACCTGAAAATATATTTAGTTTCACCACTGTATTGCCTATCTCTATCTCCCTATCACAGAAGTAGGAGATGAAAGATAGTTTTCAGACAACAGAGTGCAGGTAGACGCGCAGGTCACATCAAGTCAGCATTAATACAATTCAGTTCACTGTGAACACAATTTTCCTTAAAATCCTTAGTTAGAGCTATTTGTCCATGATTCGCATCCATAAAGTTATTAGGTTTTGTGGAAAAATACCAAGTGATATCTTAATCAATGCAGTAAAACAATTCCTTTCATCCTCCCTCATTATCCTGGTATGTGATCCATTCCATCAAGAAATAATTCTTTAAATACTTTTCTAAAACTATAGACACAACCTTGCTACCATTCTCAATCGATTTGAATATTTTCACAAGCTTGGCTTTTGCCTCCAGAAAATTACACAGTAGTTCAAACACGTTCTACACACTTTCTAACACACTGTAATTAATCCATAAAAATACATATATATATATATATATATATATATATATATATATATATATATAGATATATATATATATATATATATATATAACTATAGATATATATATATATATATATATAATATACAGTAGAACTCCATTTATCCGAACCCCATGGGACCGAGCATCGTTCGGATAATCAAATGTTCGGATAATTGGATTACATAATGTATCGAGTACATGTACACACATCTCTAAAAATATCTAACCATCACAAGGAAAATACACTATAAAACATTTTCACTTGTACTGTAATAATAATACCCACACTGTATTAGATCACTGTATCACCAAAATCTTTCATTACACTGCAGTGCATGTACTACTTGTACATATTATTTTTTTTTTTTTTTAAAGAGAAATAATTTTCAAAATAACATTACAAACGATTCAAAACCAGGCACAACTTACGTATATATGTACTTGCACAGATGTAGCCCACTATTTAAAATAATGAGGAATCCTCTTTTGCACCAAACTGGATAGTCTCCTTTGGCTGCTAAGTCCCGCATTCTCTTCAACAGCAGAAGCTGTGTAGGACAGCTGTCATCTTCTTGCTCGTACCAAGCCATCGTTGTTTCTAGTGCTATAAAGGCTTCTTCAGGACGTGGTCGACGTTTTGGGTTCTCTTCATAATTTACAAGTACAATCGTGTACTTCTGAGGAGTCTTCATCATCGGTCACTAAATGTATTTGGTTTTTCTTCTTGCACAAAAGACAACATTTCTTCGTCATTCAAAAACTGAAAACCAGAATCATTATCATCTTCTAGCCACAAGTGTGCATCATCTTTGTCAATGTCCGAAAATCCGGGCATTGCTTGAAACAGTTCCACAACTTCATTTATACAATCATCATTTGTGTCCACTGCAGTAGTTTCCAGTTTTCTTTTCTTGTTCTCTCTTCGACCTCTTCACCAATCAAGAAATATTTCACTATTCATCCAAGCACTCTTCTGTGCTTTGTAGCACAATGGGAGACATGTCACATTCTTTAAACAACGTGGTTTTTTTGGCTTTGCCGATCATTAGCACCGGTAAACGATGACTTCCACTGCACTTCGCGGCTATCAAAATTGTTACTCTCTCTTTGCACTTTTTAAAACCAAGAGGCAGCTGCTTCGCGCTGAGATGCAAGTGATTTTTGAGGCAATGATTTCCAGTATAAGCCAGTCTCATCGGCATTATACACATCATCGAGTGAATAACCTTCTTCTTCCAAAAAAGCCAAGAATGTTTCTTTAAAATTTTCAGCGGCAGTTGCATCGCTAGATAAAGATTCCCCTGGAATCTCCCATTCTCGTATGCCATGACGAGAATTAAAGTTTCTTAACCATCCCTGGCTAGCCTTAAAGTCAGGAGGACCGTCAAGTTGATTGTTGAACTGAAGTGCCTTTTCACACAACAGAGAACCAGAGATAGGTTCCCCTTTGCTTCTTCTTTGCACAAACCATATATACAAAGCCCCTTCCAATTTCCCATCTTTCGCATTTCTCATGGTTTTACGTTTCTTCGACCCATTTTCACTATCCAATTTCGATGCAAAACTCATAATTGTATCCTTGTTACTTTTGATGTCAGAGACGGTAGCTTTCCCAACATTGAAAATCCTTGCAAGTGAAGACACAGTTTCACCTTTTCCTAGTCTCTTGATAATTTCTGTTTTCGTTTCAACTGACAACACATTGCGGTTCCTTTTATATGCTTTAGGCCTACTGGAAGATGCCATATCGCACAGAGAAATACTTGTACACCAAAATTATTCTGCTGTAGTAGCAGACACAATTATTTTAAGTTGAACTGTCTGTTTAGCCAGTGTTCTGCCTAGAACGCACACGTACACTGGATTGGTAAACCAGATATTAACTGACTTTATGATCTAACTGACTTCCTGTACATAAACGACCGACCATTAGCCCATCCCATCCTCTACAAATTGTTTGCACACATTTGAAGCTTGCCGCATCAAAATATTCAGAAATATAGTCTAACGTGACTAATGGCGCCTGATTTTTGTTTTCTGGAAAAAGTGTTCGGATAATTGGGTGTTCGGATAATTGGGGTTCGGATAAATGGAGTTCTACTGTATTTATACATTCTTTTTTACCCTCAGGCACACACAGTCGAGCTGTTAATGGTTGTAATGGTCTGCTCTCAGATACATAATGCAAAGGCACTACGCATTAACACTTGTGTTACCGCTCACCGTGATTTTTTTTTAAATGACTGGCCCCATTTCGTTAGCATACACGTTATTTATAGTGTGAGGTCGGGCGTCCGAGGGGTTTCCCTGCTCGCTAATATTTACATCCGAAATTTTTTTGTAAAATCTGACTAGTTGTGCAAATCAGGAAAACTATGATTTTATTTATCTACGTTATTCCTGGAGCGATTTTCTTCATCTAAAGCTTTAAATACGCTCTGTATTATTCTACACCTTCCTAGCTACTAATCTGTTACTTTCCTAAATGCATTTATTTCTATGCGTACTTTAAACAGCCAAATTATGGACTAACCTGAGGCCTCTATGCATTCAACCAAAGATTTCTCCCGTCCTATACTACTGATCGTGAAAGTCTCTGCACAGACGTGCAGAGCAACATTCCCGTTGTAGAATTAGAGACCTCTTCCAGGTGGTACTTCTTTCCTACTTATGTAATTAAATGGCATCCTTCACTCGGTTGCACGGATTAGTCCTAGCCATTTTGTCTGTTCAATGCTTTAGTAAACACGGCAGAACGGTACCTTCCGATTGGTCAGTGTGTCAAGCAGTTATCATAAAGTATATAAATTAAGGGGCTGCTGTAAAACTGGTAAGGAATATAAGTATTTAAACAAATAAAACGGTATTCAATCAGTTTTACAAATAACGGTTCACAAGAAACAAGGGACGTTTCGGGTTTTACCCTTCGTCAGCCACAAACAGGTGACAAAGACAAGAATTACATATAGGTACTACAAAACTATACGATGATGAGAAATATACAACAAATGGGCGATACAAGAAGATGGAAAAAGTAAACAACAACAGTGATGAGAGAAAAGAACAATAATAATACAAGAAAATCGTAATATCTAAAAGAAATACTGAAACAAGAAAGTAAATAATCAACGAAACGAAAAAAAGAGAATTAACAAAACTGTGGAACTAGTAAAAGTTCACTCAGCTCGATTCACTTCCTTGCGATTTCTGTGACAGAATACTACTGCTTTCTTTCACAGATTCTTTGGATCGAGCTGAGTGAACTTTTACTAGTTCCACAGTTTTGTTAATTCTCTTTTTTTTTCGTTTCGTTGATTATTTACTTTCTTGTTTCAGTATTTCTTTTAGATTTTACGATTTTCTTGTATTATTATTGTTTTATTTTCTCTCATCACTGTTGTTGTTTACGTTTTCCATCTGCTTGTATCGCCCATTTGTTGTATATTTCTCATCATCGTATAGTTTTGTAGTACCTATATGTAATTCTTGTCTTTGTCACCTATTTGTGGCTGACGAAGGGTAAAACCCGAAACGTCCCTTGTTTCTTGTGAACCGTTATTTGTAAAACTGATGGAATACCGTTTTATTGGTTTAAATACTTATATCATAAAGTATGGTGCACGGTTTCGTCAGAGTATACAGAAGGATGTGTTGTGAAAACAGACCAACTCACGACAGTGCTGTTATACAGTTCTCTCATATTCCCTTTGGCTGCAGCATCTTCTGCCTCTCTTGCCAACTCCTCAATATACTTCCTCTTGTCTCTTTTGATACTTCTTTTTACTTCTTTGTTTGCTTCTGTGTACACTTCTTGAGCCTTGGCTTTGGAACTTCTGGTTTTGCTTGTGTTTAAATCTGCTTTCTTGTTTTTCCTGTCTTTTATCTTATTGATGATTTCTGTTGTTATCCATGCTTTTTGTTGTCGTTCCCTTTTCTCCAGTATTTCTCCACATGTCTCAATCCATACCGTTTTGATTTGCTGCCAATAGTCTTCTGTATTCTCTACATCTTCCAGCTGTTGGAGCACTTGGAATTGGTTGGATATTGTGACCGCAAATTTGTCTCTTGTTTCTTGATTTCTTAGATGTCTTACATTAAATTGTTGTCTATAATTTTGCATTGATGCATATCTCTTGAGTTTCATTTTTACTTTGGCTATCAGAAGGTGGTGATCTGATGCCATATCTGCTCCTCTATATACCTTTACATCCTGCAATGATGATCTAAACTTCTTGTTTATACATATATGATCAATCTGATTTTTTGTTCTATGGTCTGGTGATATCCATGTTGTCTTGTGTATTCTCTTATGTGGAAACATGCTTCCTCCTATAGCCAGTTGATTTGAAGCACAGAAGTTTGAGAATAGTTCCCCATTTTCATTCATTATTCCTAGCCCCTGTTTTCCCATGACTTCTTCAAAGCCGGTGTTGACTGTACCTATCTTTGCATTCATGTCACCCATCAAAATTGTGATGTCTCTTCTTTTTACTTTCTCCATAATTTCCTGTAGTCTAGTATAAAATGCTTCTTTCACAGACTCTTCTTTGTATTTAGTTGGTGCATAACATTGGATGATATTTACATTAATTTTCTTTTTAGCTGTTTTAAAAGTAGCTGTTATTATTCTGGATCCAACTGCTTCCCATTCAGTGAGTGCTTTCTGTGCTTCTTTGGATAACATAAGAGCTACCCCTTCACTGTGGTGTGAACTTTCGTCTTCATGTCCTGAGGACAGCACCAATTCACCTGTGATGAGTTTCTTCCTGTCTACTGTCGTGAAACGAGTTGTGTAAACCCACTACTTTGTTAAATCCCTATGTCGAGAGCCCAACCAATCAACGAGCACCGTTCACCAGTCGCTGAGCCAGAATAAATTACACGAAGTTACACCAGGAAAATAAAAACTTAAGCCCTGTTTTTTTTCGGATGTGGGTCGCGGCCATCTTGTTCACGCAATATGGCGGAAGAAAACTGAATAAAATTAGACTGTACGGGGCATAAGACGAAACTGCAGACAACCAATCAGCTTGCCCCACCAGGAACCAACCAAAAGCTTTCCTTAAGCATTCATCTACCTATATAATCGGGCGGATTTTATGCATAATCACACATCACCGACACGACGCCAGAGATACGACCGACTGACGAGGAGAAGCTGTCACCTTGATTTATAGCTTACCTGAGTGCATTGACCTGCAGCCTGCTTCACTAAGTCGAGTCAAAACCTGGCCGGTTTAAAAAAATCTTGGAGGGTTTTATTCGTGTCATCAAACCTGAGGTCGTATGTCGTGTCAATCCAGCTGCCTGGAACGTCGCAGGCGCACAGTGATTGCACAGGATCAACCGCTTTAGTCCCCCTCAGTCTTGGGTGGGCTAACGAAACGACCATCAGCAAGTGGTGTGTGCGAGAAACTAAGAAGGACATAACTTTTGAGAGATGAGTACACAGTCGTACCATTTCCGTCGGCAATTGTGAGCATAGAAACTGTCAGTGACGAAAAACTGAGTAGCATAGCAAGAGACAAAAATAACAGCATAGCTGATACATTTTATATATTTAATTAACAGCACAGCTGATACATTTACTATAAGTGATTATCAGCCCAGCTGATATAAATTTGTTTCCTATAATTGGAAGACTTGTAATAAATATAAATATATAAATATAGGTGAATCATTTGTAAACTTACAAATCCATTACATTCCATTGTTTCAACATCCACCCTTCAGCACAAGAGTAGATAGTGAATATACTAAATAAATAATAAGGAAATTGTATTTGAAGACTTGTCAATTTTATCATTGTTAAGCACAATCTGTTTCATTGTTTTTTTAATATCACAGTTAGTTACACAGCGGAAGCGGCACTTTATGTCGGTCTCCTCTCTACTATTGTTTCGAGATCAGATCATTCACAGCCGTAACTAATTTGTGATACCAGTAGTTCTCTCAGACACTGGGACTTCCCCATTTTCTGCAGAAATTATATTTCTGTAATTGTCAGTACTATACTGATCTTAGAGCCAATAAAAACCTCACGCCACATCTACCCCCTTCAACTTTGTTTCACTCAGTCCCAGAACCTCGATTTTATATTCCCTCATCTCTGCTGCTACTTGTGCCACTTTCCCTTGTTCGTTTAATGTCCGAACATTCCAGGTGCTAAATCTGGAAGTTCTCCTAGAAGAAAGAAGGTTAGTCAGCAACACAGACTCCTTTCGGCTTTCTCTGTGTTGCATCATACGCCTCCCTGCGAGAGGACCTTCCCCTGTCTTAGATGGCTGTGTTTTATTTTCTATAATTGACTTGTCCATGTTTGTTGAAGTTTTTTGTGGTTTAAATTTTTTACAGGATGGGGTAACCGGCCTCATGCCCAACCCTCCTTAGTCGCTTTCTACGACATGCTTGGCAGGGAACAGTGTTACTATTCTTTGCTCCCCTTTCGGGCCCCGGTAACACACGGGTGAATATTGATTTTGAGAAATAATATCATTTTGGGAAACGATCAGTTTTATCTATCCACATAGTTTTTCTTTTCATCATCATCATAACCCTCCAATCCCAAAGGAGCACAGGCCTTCAATAAACACATGCCAAGTCCTCCTGTCACGTGCCATCATCTCAAGTTCTTTCCACGTTCTCCTCATCATTTTCACCTCTGTTTCCAGCTCTCTTCTCCATGTGCTTCTTGGTCTACCTCTGCCTCTCTTGCCCTGGGGGTTCCAGAACAAGGACTGCCTTGTAATGCTATCAACAGGTTTCCTCAGTGTGTGTCCTATCCATCGCCATCATCTTCTTCTCATCTCTTGTTCCACTGGCACTTGTCTAGTTCTTGTCATCAGTTCCACGTTGGTAACCTTATCATACCATTTTAATCCCTCTATTCTATACAAAAAAAAAGTTTTTCTTTTACTCAGGACGAAATGATGCAATATTCAGAAATGAAAGCTACTACAGTATCTTGAATTAGCCATAGTTTATATATCCCAGTTATAACTGAATTTTGTTTCATTTTGTTTAAAAAAAAAAAAAAACTAACTTAGAAGTGTTCTGTTTTCCTGTTTCTTGTTCTTTCAACATTTTGATGTTTTTATTAAGTTCTTTTAAATACAAAAGTTGGCACCTTCCCCAAGTCGGCGCCCCATGCGGCTGCCTTGCTCCTACTGCCCAGAGCCGACCATGGTCCGTGTGACTCACTCGTAATAAAGTATAGCGTTGGCTGGTTTAAGAAAATCTGGCGCAACAACAGAAGTAAACAAAGCGGAAGATCCAAGGCCTGTGAGCAGCAAACGGATAACCAAAATAGATACATGGTGGGAACCCGTAAGAAAGAAGGACAACAGACAACATCTTAATAAACATATAAGGAGGGGAAACCTGAGGCCTGTAAACAGTAAATAAATAAACAAACAACACACAAAGTTATGTTAGCAGGCACTCAGTGGGAAAAAAAAAGACGTAGAAGACTAGACAACAGAAAAATAACAGAAGTGATAGGCTTACCGAGGAATCGAACCAGGACCTTCCGAACGGCACCCACTGCCTAGCCATGGGAGAGAATCGCCACTATTCACTCTGCCAGCTAAGCATTACTATTAACTTTTTTTTTCTAAACCAGCGGCACTTGGGCTTTCAGCCCTTCGGCCCAATGACATGTCATTGCGAGGATGGGGAGCCTGTGGACTTTCCTTCCAACCCGGTCAGGAGCTTAGCTTCTTGCCATCCACAAAGGATTTATCTCAGAAGCCGTTCAAGTTATTCAGTCAAAATCCCGGTCGATGACACTCTTTCAAATGCGCACGCCCGGGCTTGAACCTTGAACACCTGATCGACAGGGCAATGTGGTAACCATTACACCAGCGCGGCTCCCATTACTACTAACAGACAACATCATCATATTTATCCTTCAGCCTTCAACAAATTCCCGCCAAATGTCATCCGATCCATGTTCTCCTTTTCCATTTCATATCTGTCTCCATTTCTCTTCTCCGCGTATTTTTCCGGTCTCCCGTTACGTCTCTTACCTAGGGGGTTATAGAACTAGTACTACCTTGTCATGCTATCAACTTGTGTCTTCAGTATGTGTCCTATCAAGCGTTATCACGCTCTTCTAACCTCTTGTTTCGCTGGCACTGGTCTGGTTCTTGTCGTATCATGTCAATCCTTCTATTCTACGCAAGCACTCATTTATGGAAGTTTCTAACTTTTTGGTTGTTGCTTTTATTGTTCCCTATGTTTTAAGGCCAATACAATAGGACCGTCTGACCATTTGAATTGAAGATTGGGACCTCAAGATGCAGCAACAGAGAATGCAGTCAGCGACCCATAGCTTGACTGCTTGCGTCAGGGTCAGCGAACCAGAGCTGACCAAGACCCTACTCCACCTCCAAGTGGTGGTCCTGGAAACAGGCTCCATCACTGCAGTCTGACTGAGAGATTAGGGATCGAAGTGGGAAGGCAAACCCGGTTCCAAAAAATGCCGTGCTGAAGTTGGATGTGTCGGCCGAAAGGTGCAGATATCGCAGCTTCGCTGTAAACGGACATAACGCAACCAACGTCCTTTTCAGGATGAGCGAGAAAGAAGAAAAAGAAGAATTGAAGATTGTTAACTGTGTGTTGAATTCGATTTCTTTTGACTTCTCTATAGTCCACAATGCAACGAAAAGCTCTAGCCTTTTGTATCCTTATTGTGATATCGTTGTCGGTTTTTCCAACTGTGTCAAAAGTGTGGATGTATGGGACTAACAAATCTTACCATGTAAGACAAACGGATACAGACGCCCCAGCACAGCAAGCTTCTTCCTACAATGGACATAATTACAGTGCTTAACTCTATTTTCCTTGCAGAGCGAAAAGGAGACACGCAAAATAAATGGTATGTGAATGAAGAAGAGTAAAGAATAAGCGGCATCAGAACAGGACACAACCGACTTCTTCTTCTTCTTTGATCCTTAGCCGCCGACTGTCAAAGCGGTCAGTGACCATCACGCCTGATGGCGTCTTGTAGGGCAACAACAAATTGATCCCACTTTGCTCGGTCGGTGGCCATCCTTCGTACAGTGCCCCAACTCTGGTTCATTCTTTACATCTCAGCCTCCTCAGTCCTCCGCCAAGTTGTTTTTGGTGGGCCTCTCTTTCGTTTTCCTTCCGGGATCCATAGCATATAGCATAGCTGTTCTTGTGATGGCATCAGGGCCTCTTCTGAGGACATGGCCAACCCAACTCCAGCATCTGCCAGCTATGATGGTGTGGTTGTCCTCTGGCTTGCTCCGAGTAAGCAGATCTTGGTTGGTGATGGTATTCGGCCAAAAGATTCGGATAATTTTTCTTAGGCACGTTGTGTGGAAAGAGGACAATTTCGACATTTCCTTCTCTGTAACTCTCCAGCATTCCGCACCATAGAGAAGCACAGAAAACACACAGCTCTGATATAATGTTAATTTTGTGCTTGTGCTGTATTGGGAGGACTTCCAGATGTTGTTTAGACTACAAAAGGCTGTTCTTGCTTTGTTCATTCTGTTGTTACTGTCTTTGCTTGCTCCGCCGTCTGGTGTTACTATCCATCCTAGGTATGTGAAGGTGTCTGTCTGTACCAGTTGCTGATTCCTTACTGACACAACCGATATGTATACAAAATTTAAGATTGGCAATTCAGCCATGTGTTCATGTGGACAGGCACCACAGACTGCAGAGCACATACTTCAAGATAGCCCCGAATGTGATATATTGAGGCAAACCCACTGGCCCAGAGAAACAACACTGGAAGCAAAACTATGCGGACCTCTCTTTGAACTACAAAAGACAGTGAAGTTTATACAAGAAACAACATTGCAGATATAGACAATATATTTCAAGCGAACGAAAGAAGAAGAAGAAGCGGCATCAGCATATATGGAGGAAAACAGAAGCAGAAGAACACCAAAAACAAAAAATGAAGAGGAGAAAGAAGACGAGCGGGAAGTATACAAAGAAGATGAGGAGGAAGAATACCAAGAAAAGGAGGAGGAATAATGCCAAGAAGTGACGCCCAAATACAAGGGGATTGACATAAGTCTTGGGCCTGACCATGAAGGACATGTCACAGAGAGCTGAAATTTTGTATAGTGTTTATTCCTTTTCAATATAGCCACCGTCTGAATTGACACACTTCTGCCATCTCTGCTTGACCTTGAAAAGACCTTGGGAGTAAAACACCCTATTTTTCAACCTAAACCAGTCATCACATGCCAGTATAACTTCTTCATCGCTGTCAAAATGATTTCCTTTCAGCTGTTTTTTAAGATTTGGGAATAGAAAAAAGTCTGATGGAGCCAAATCTGGAGAATATTGTGGGTGTGAAAGCATTTCAATATTCAAATTGTTGGCTGCTAGCTGCACAAGCCGTGCTTTGTGAGAGGGTGCGTTGTCTTGAAGCAAAGGAAGATTTTGAGTGCGCGTTATCCCTCGTTTCCTGGTCACAACCTTTCTTAGTTTGGTGAGAAGATCTGCATAGTACTGTCCATTAACTGTGTTGCCACGAGGCAGATAATCTTTCAAAAGGACACCTTTGCCGTCCCGAAAAATAGTCAGCATCACTTTTCCTGCAGATTTCTGCGCTCTCGGCTTGACAGGTGTTGGGGAGCCCGGGGTTTTCCAATGCATGCTGGCAATTTTGGATTCGGGGTCATAATGGTGTACCCAAGTCTCATCTACTGTCACCATGGTCTCCAAAAAATTTTTTGACGGACACTTTTTGAGCAACTGTTGACAGCAATTTACCCTCGTTTGCTTCTGTTCACGTGTCAACAGTCGCGGAACCCAGCGTGCACACACTTTTCTCATGTTCAGTCTGTTGTGTAAAATTCTATGAACTGTTATTTCATTTAGTTTTACTCTATTAGCTATCTCCACAATTGTCATTTTTCGATCCTGGTCAATGATTTTCTTCACTCTTGTTGCATTTTCATCGTTGCACTCTGAGGCTGGTCTACCAGATCTTGGCAGATCAGCAACATTTGAGCGGCCGCACTTAAACTGTTGACACCAGTTTTTTACTGAAGTATATGAAGGACAAGAATCACGAAACACTGGTTCCATCTCCCTGTGTATTTCTGTAGGTGTTTTTCCCTGAAACATCAGAAATTTTATCACAACTCTGGCCTCCTTCTTTTCCATTGTTTTGTCAAATCTTTGGAGCAGCAGATCCGGTCAATAGGGTACATTGCGCCGTGCACCGTAGCGGGAAAACCCATTGAAGAAACAAAAGCGTACTTCACACATTCAGTGCAAATGTGATGAACTTTAAATGTGCCAAGTTTCATCTTCCTCCTGTGACTCCTTCATGGTCAGGCCCAAGACTTATGTCAATCCCCTTGTATAGGGGGTATAAGAAGAAAAAGAGGAAGAGTAAGAAAAGTGGAGGATGATATAGAAGAGTATTATGAAGAAGAAAATAAGGGGGAAGAAGATGAGAGGTCCAAAAAAATAATAATAACATTTATAGATGATGAGAAAAGCAGGCGAACTTCTGTCTTGATCGACTGTGTGTGGTTAACCCATTTTGGGCCCTCCCAGTATTAAGAAACAGACTTTCGGGTCCTGAGTATTCCTCTCTAAATGCCTTCGGGCAGAAGAGGAAAGAGCATCCCTCGACACCTTCGGGTATAAGAGGCTGTGTCCGTTTGGGCTGGATTTAACCAGGAAATATCGATGGTTTCATAGCGATTAAATGTACACTTGAGGGCAAGTTCGGGCACAATGGGCTAATCACGTGTTTGTCAATCATTTTAGTTGCATGTTTGTCCCAGGAGCCTTGTGCTCTTTGGGTCACCTCTACACCCTGTTTACAGGGTAGAAGAGGTTCCGATTAAGAAAGAAAGAAAGATGATGAGAGGAAGAAATAGAAGAATAAAATGTACAGATTATGAGGGGTAGAACAAACACAATAAAATGTACAGATTATGAGGGGTAGAAGAAACAAAATAAAATGTACAGATTATGAGATGAAGAAAAAGAAGAAATGTATGAAGAAAACGCGCGGGTTTGCATTCACCGCCACTCGGACATGCCAAACTAACGACTGACTGACTGATAACAATGACCAAAAAAAAAAAAACTTTCTTGTCGCGATTTTCAGTACTTTGGTTAAATTTCCATCACCCGCGCCGGATATTCACTCGCGCAACCTTGACCTTACGTACACATGCAGATAACACGCCTTTTATTACAAAAATATAGTTTCCCTGCTCCCTTGTAGATTTGGGGCGCGTTAAACGGTTTTCACGAGAGGTACACAATGTCACAAGCTACCTTAAAATGCCAGTACGCAGGTCTGTGTGCTTTGGCTTCCGCACAAGTGGGAATGTATGGGACGATGAGATACAGCGATTTGTGAATCGGTTGACAAAACACGGCTTGTCACCTGTGCTATTACCCAAAATAAAAACATGTTTGTACAAACAGGGGGACTATTTCTTTTAGAGTTTGCGTGATTCTAGCAATGTGGCAGTTAGACAAAAAGATTATAAAGTGGGGAAAGAAGAAGATGGCGAAGAGGTAGATGAAAAGTCAGTTGACAAGACCTGTGCTAGTACCCAAAATAAAAAGACTGGGGGACTATTCAAATTCTGACCGCAAAAAGATTATAAAGTGGGGAAAGAAGAAGATGGCGAAGAGGTAGATGAAAAGTAGGAAGATGTAGTACGAAGACTGCATTCAAATTCCTGACCGCAAGGTCTTTAATATTTGATAATGCGCCCTAATATAACCGACTGACACAATGTCTAATTTGAACGGAGTGCGCCTCATCAAAAAGAGGCAAAACTTAATTTTTTTTTTTACATAGAAGACTGAAGAAAATTAACAGACTGGGGTTAGGAGGGAGAAGATGCATAAAACAAATGTTTGAAAGGGGCAGAACAAAACGGATAGACAAATATTCTTCTAATTTGGGAAGGGGGTGGATGGGTGGGGGGGGGGGGGGGGAGGAGAGGGGGAGAAACTACTGCTCAAAGATTGAAAAAGGGGTGTGAAATTAGAAGAAGATACTGCTTAAAAAATGAAGATATACGGAGGAAAATTAGATAGTGCTAGAGAGGTGACATGGAGAAAATTAGATAGTGCTAGAGAGGAGAAACGATGAAAATTAGATAGTGCTAGATAAGAGTAACAAAGATGAAAAGAAGATATTGCGAAAAGAATAAAAGAGGATGGAAAATAAAATAAAATTGATATTGCTAACAGAGGAAAGAAAATACCGCTAAAGGAAAAAAGGAAAGGAAATAAGGTAATGAAAACACTGCTAAAATAAGAAATAAAAAACGTTTGGGGGGTGACGTATAATGTAAATATAGCCATAGAAATCCGACCACCTTTGCTTCCTCAGTTAGTGTTTATGTTTGCGAAGGCAAAACCACGCAATTCGCGACTCACTTTTGAAGCCACGCCTATTTTTCCTGTCTTACATGCGCTAATGAGTGTTTACAAACTTTCGCATCCGGCAGTCAACAAGAGGAGCGAACCTGGATTGTTTACCTGAGTTCTCACGCGAGCTGATCTGTCAATCATCGGATAGTGACAGAAAGCACGTGGGGAAAAAAGATCAGACCTCAGTAGCAAATACAAGGGCGATAATAATACTTCTCGACCACCTTTGTTGTCCGTGCAAAAGCTTTGATCTGCGGAAACGGACGGAAATCTAAAGGGGGCCCGTTCGCAGGCTCATGTCTTCGTGGAGACTATTCTGTTTTCTGTGCTTGATCAAAACCAGAGGCCAGCGGTTTTTTATTGTGGTCCTTTTTCAGTTACTGAAGGAGTAACAGTTGTTGTTTCCTTAGCGTTCGTCCCCAGTACAGGTGTGAACAGGAATTGCCAAGGCGACAAACTAACATTTTAACTGTAAATTTGAGTTAACGGGACTTACAAAATACCCAGATTGTTTCATTCAATTTTATCAGCCCGTTGTGGCAATATACATAACATTTTCCCCGACTTCTTGCAGTCGTTTTCCCAGGTGGATTTTATCCAGGAGAATACGCTGTTTCATAATCGGCACTCACCCCAGAGCAAGCTGATAGGATTTATCATCATCATTGTCGCAGATATAGTTGATTGTGCACTCCAATTGACATTGAATGAGAATCCAATTGTCGCATAAAGAGTTTATTATAGTAAGGAAGATGTGTAGAAAGCACATAGACCTTTAGACACTAGTTTTCACAGAGGTGAGCTAGTGTTGAGGGAAAGAGTTAACAGAAGGGCACAGGTTGGTGTCAGTGATTCTCTCACCTTTTAGACTACCAACTCTTGTATTTTTCTGGCGACGACTAACTCTTTCTTACTCAAATCTTTTTGAAGATGAACTAATAGTAACAGGTAATACAAAGAGGGTTGAGAATGTTTTTCTGAACAGAACATACAATCTACTAAGTCAAACTCAGAATGATGGTGAGTTACAGAATGTACATAATTACTTTAATTACAGTAGAAATATAAAATCAATGTTGTCATGTACTTTGAAAAAAAAAAGAAATACTAGGAAATTTAGAACTGTCAGTGTCTTTGGTTCAGATAAGAAGTAAGAGGCTATTTTCCTCACTGACGAAAAGTTTATTCCTACGGCTATTTCGTGGATAAGTGAATTCTGATTTTGGTCTGGGTTTTAAGTAGACTTATCTGCTTCAGTCCAAGAGATGACTAGGCTTTCCGTTAACCTGGTTGTGAAGTTGCGTTATGAAGTTCAGGTGCTGACGATGTATTGGAGGCTTATATGCTATAGACTGCTCAGGGTTGCTATAGACTGCTTAAATCGGTAGACTGCTCAGGGTTGCTGACTAGTGATATCACCGCTAGGTTTGAGACGTAAGCACTAGTTCTCTCTGTAGCATAGAGCAACTAGGCGGTTTACTCGCAACAATTGACAGCAATCAAAATCCAGAAACTGGCTAGGATTCTGCAACTGGGCTGTGGAAGATAATGCAGGCAATCAATCTTCTGTTTGTGTTTACAGATATATTAACTACAGCCAATCTGGACGTTTCGTCTCAGAATGGTGTCTAACAATATATTTACCTGAACCGGTAACGTCAGTCTTTTCCTTAAAGGCGACTGTCCATTTGTTTACAAATTCCTGTCTAGCGGTAGTCTCACACTGGTCGGGGTCAGTAAGGTCAACATTTGTTATAAGCAGACGCCTTGCCGTGTGCGTCCATGCGTGACTGCATTGGAGGAATGCTATTTCATTCACTCGTTCCTTGAACAACATGGTTCTTCTCTCGTTCACAACAGTTTGCTTCATCACATTCCTAATACAATTAGCTTGTAGTACTTTCTCATATCAGCCAGTACTTACATCATTATAATGCATCAATAACATTCATAATACATAAAATGCAAAATAGCTATCAATCTAATGTAAAGAAATAAAACCACAATATTTAGTATTTCACACTTTACATCCATTAACTAATCCCTTGATATTAGAGTTAGCTAATTAAGCGAATACTGAGAGTTTGCTTACCGCTCAGGACTTTATCACAGCTTAAGAAATAGAATTTAGTAGCGTTACTCTCAATCACATATACTTGTAGATATGTGGTAGTTTGAGGCTTCTCTTCTATAACTTCTGTACCAAGATTTATCGGCGTTCTCCAGTTGACCACTGAACACGGAAATTTAATACTCTGGGAACCACTGGTTTCTACCAAGCTAATAAATCGTATAGACATCTTTAAAGAAATGCTTTTAAGAGCCTTTGAAGAAGAAGATAGAATTTGGATAGTATGACAGGACTAATAGTGAAGACTTGAAAAATCAGCTAAAGAAACGAACACAGGTGCAAATATTTCCGTAGAGAAAAACAGACAAAATATGTGAAGGAATAGAAAAGTAAGGAATTTTAAAATAATCTAGACATAACCTTCGAGCACTCTGTGACAATCATCTTAATTACCAGCTTATAGCAACCAGAGTTTTCTTTAGCTATTGGAAGTACTGACTACTGTCTACTGTGAACACAAGATCGCGGGTCTTTTTTGTGTGACATTGCATATCCAAGAATCAACCACCAAATTAAGCGTCCCCCATTATAAAAATTAATTATTATGGAGGGACTGGGGCTCAATTCGGAGGATAGAACTACTGGATCATGATACATGTGCATGGATGTTTACGTTCAAGAGATTGTTACACCAAGTTTAGGTAAGGCGTGATTGATGTGGCCACGAATGACAGAGTGAGACTGAATATTTTCCAGTTACGGAAACTGTACCATCCTTTAATTTCTTTGCAAATACTGTTATATTTTACTGGATAGCTTAAGTAGGAACTTTGTTCTTTTCTTTACTGTCTGTTCATTAACCTAGTGTTAATCTTTGACCTTTTGGGTTATTAACTTCTTTTCGGATCCTTTTTCTCAACAAGGGGGGAGAGCACTTATTGGGTTATTTTCCGATGTCTGTAAACATGATTATATTGATTTTTATATGTTTGATGTTGTAAAGTTTAAGTGATAATAAACTAAACAAAACTTAATTTAGTGTGTTGGTCAGATCCGTATCCATTTACCATAGTTTTCACGTTTGTGTGTCTTGTTGTCACATAATTGTGTGTGTGTGTGAGTAGTAAACTTATAATTATACGTATAGGGAGGTTTGACAGATCGTCTAATACTAAAGATAGTCGTATAGATAGGCTGGACTAGAGAAACCACTCATTCTAGAGACAGATCTACGCCGTAATCTATTCACTCGTGGCATCTATTCTAACACCTTTCTTCCTTATTTACCCCCACCTTCTGCTCTACTCAGACGGGACCAAATATATCTCTAACCTAACTAAAAATGTACGACAGGGGGAAATAAGATTCTGCGGAAAGAAGTAAAAAAAAGTGGAAATACTGTTGAAAGAAGGACAAAAGTGGAAATATTGTTGAAAGACGGACAAAAGTAGAAATACTGCTGAAAGAAGGACAAAAGTGGAAATACTGTTGAAAGAAGGACAAAAAAGTGGAAATACTGTTGAAATAAGGACAGAAGTGGAAATACTGCTGAAAGAAGGACAAAAGTGGAAATACTGTTGAAAGAAGGACAAAAAAGTGGAAGTACTGTTGAAAAAAAGGACAAAAGTGGAAATACTGTTGAAAGGACACAAAAGTGGAAATACTGTTGAAAAAAAGGACACAAGTGGAAATAGTGTTCAAAAAGGGACAAAAGTGGAAATACTGTTGAAAAAAGGACAAAAGCCGAAATACTGTTGAAAGAAGGACACAAAAGTGGAAATACTGTTGAAAGAAGGACAGAAGCGGAAATATTGTTGAAAAAAAAGACAAAAGCGGAAATACTGCTGAAAAAAGGACAAAAGCGGAAATACTGTTGAAAATAGGACAATAGCGGAAATATTGTTGAAAAAAAGGACAAAAGCGGAAATACTGTTAAAAGAAGGACACAAATTGGAAATACTGTTGAAAGAAGGACGAACAAGTGTAAATACTGTTGAAAGAAGGACAAAAGTGGAAATACTGTTGAAAGAAGGACACAAATTGGAAATACTGTTGAAAGAAGGAAAAATGGCGAAAATATTGCTGAATAAAAAGAGGAAAAAAGTGTAAATACTGTGGGAAGAAGAAAAAAGGAAATACTCATGAAAGAGCACAAAAAACAGTGGAAAACTGCAAAAAGAAAGAAAAAAGTGGAAAAAACTGCTGTAAAAAGGAAAAAAAGTGGAAAAACTGCAGAAAGAAGGATAAACAGTGGAAAAACTGCTGAAAGAAGGAAAAAATGGAAGCAAAGAAGATACTACTAAAAGAACAAAAAAAGGGTAAATATGAAGTGATTAAAGACAAAAAGGAATAGAACATACGACTCAAAGAATCCAAAAGGGAAAAGGCCACAACATGTACTACTAAAAAGAATTTTAGTAAAAAAGGTACTGATAAAAGAAGGAAAAAAAAGGCAAATACTTCTAAAAGAATTTTTTAACTAGGGAAAAGTACTGATAAAAGAATAGACAACGAGTGGTGGGAGCTACTAGTAAAATAAGAAATCAAAGGGAACAAATTAAGATCGTGCTGAAAGAAGAAAGATCTGATATAAAGTATGTACTGCTAATAGATGAAAACAAGGGGAACATGGTAAAGAACATACTGCTAAAAGAAAAAGAAGAAAAGGAAGGAAAAAAAGATACTACTAAAAGGTTAAAAAAAACGGGAAAAAAGAAGATAAAATAAAAGAAGAAAACAACGGAGAAAACACAAGACACTGCAGACAACGATGTCCCCCTTTCCCAGAAGTAAGACCTAAGCTTTGATCTCGTGGTCGCCAACGTTGACGTTTGATGAGTCACGTCAGAAACGTGTACAGCACTCGTACATTAACAACAAGCCTGATGAGAGGTGGAATGTACTCGGAGTAACCTATTTTGCCGGGTCGCTGAACATGGATAATATAATTATTATTACTGTTTTTTTTTTTTCTTAGTCTTATTTATCACCCCGACCCTTTTCCAAATAGTTTAAGGTCCCGGGGCTGGTCTGACGCTGTTGCTCCCGCCCTCATTTTGTATGAAAAGTAAATAGGAATTAGAAAATGATTAACATAAATAGTTTTAATAACATGTGAATTTATGTTTTTCACTTGTCTATCACAACTGGCCATTAAGTGATCCCATAATTTTCCCATGTGATTTCATTTTATGATGTGTTCGAAAGAGTAACCTTTTACCCAGCAGTTCGCAAGAACACACATTCTATAGGCACTGACAGTAAATTCAGTCATGTCTGGGCTAAGATCATCCAACGGCAGGGGCGTAGTAAAAATATTTGGCTCCCACTGCAGACCCTACCTTTGGTACTCCCTTCCCATAAAAGAAAAATACAATTGCAAGTATGTTTTTAACAGTAAGTAGGCCTTCTCCTATAATTATGTCCTATGGACAATAAGTGTTGAAGGTGAAATAAGAGATTGAAAATTCAGTTTTCTTCCAGGCCAGACCCTACAACTATATTAAATAAAAACTTTTTAAAAAAATTGTATTTAACTCTAAATAGCACTAAGCAATATTCGCAAATTATTTACTTATAACTAGGGTGACAGAAAAAAATGCAAATTTTCAACACTGTTTTATGCATTTCTTAATAAAGCTGATTTAAGCGAAAAACAAGCAAATACAAAAATTTATTGAAAACGATTGAAACCCTCCCAAAGATTATAACGAAAGAGAAAAAAAGGAAAGAAAGAAAAAAAAAGCGCTGTTGTGCGTTCCTTCCCTTGGTGACCTAACCATGTGCTTATTTTGCTTAATTGTTAATCTACGCTGTCTACGCTACACCCTTGGTATTTCTTGGAAAGATATAGTGACAAATATCGAAGTGTTTCCATGTGCTGGCCTTCAAAGCATGTATACACTACTTACAATCCGGCAAGCCCCGTGAAGTGGTGCGGGTTTACTACCAATTTTACGGCTCGCCCCATGAAGTGGCGCGCGACGGTAACGATAGCTAAACTAGCGCGTAAAAACGCGGTTTTAGCTCCCGTATAGTAAGAGTTAGACAGCGCACACTACGATAGAAAGGCGATGTCCGCCGCATGGAAGATGGTCGCATCCCGAAAGATATCTTCTACCGACAACTGGCAGATGGCAAAAGAACAGTTGGGCAACCGCAGCTAAGATTGAAAGATGTGTGCAAGAGAAACATGAGGGCACTGGACATAAATCCAGCAACCTGGGAGGATGAAGCTGCCGATCGGACCAAGTGGCGGTGCTATGTACGGCGCGACCTCAGTTTGGGTGAAAAGAAGCTCACACAACAAGCAGAAGAGAAGATAAAACATCGAAAGGAACACCAGGAAAATAAGCAGCTGAGGGCTGTCACCTCAGGGGCATATTCTCATAGTCAGTTATGACTGAAAGGGTTATTATTATTAATCCAGCACTGCCTAGGCCCCCACAATATAATGTAAACACATCACTATATTGAAATTAATCAAGACATTAGGGCCTACATACTTTCCTTAATGTATGCTCGCTCAGAACAAAAGGGTTGCAATGGTGTGACAAAGATCACCAATGTAGAACTGATGACAAGAACGAGAAGAAACGAGAGGTGAAAAGATCGTAGAATCCTCGAAAGCACATAACTCACCATCACCATTGCTAGAAACTGTACTAAAAATTAACATGTGCAGGTAGCTTATACAACATAATAAAACGGCATGTTACCAAAACAAAAATTAACAAATAACTACCAGAACAAACGATAACTGATAAACAAACACAGTAAACAATAATATTCACCACACAATATTAGTACAAGAAGTAAAATAATTTACCAATTAAAATACAATTTTACAAATGCGCAATAGATCCACCTGAGATAATTTCAGTTGTAATTAAAAATATGGAAAAAAATATAGTAAAAAACACCTACAAACTCCTCAAAACGCAACAGTGTGGAGATTAATAAACCTGAGAAAATGGAAAGGGATATACCATAAGCACTAAAGACATTAGGCAGCGCAAAGCAATTGCAGCCTGGAAGAACCAACACAAGGAAAACAACCAATGTAATGTGATATTTTAACAGGTTAATCAATCGTTATCGATCCCAGTCCCACTGGCGTCATTAGGGTTGGTGTCACTCAGTGCGATAACTCATGGTGTCACCCACATGGCCCTCTTCCCGTACAAGACCATACAGTATCTTTAGTAATGTTTTTTGTACTAATGTTACTCGTAAATCGTAATTCCCGTATATCACTGAATGTAATGTCAATAGTAGTGACATAAACAACTAGCAAAATTAAAATTACACCTTTAAATTACAATATCATACGCACAGCCTAAATGTATTTACATTTACATAGTTTCACGTGGTTAAAGTGAAAATTCGGAAAGAAAACAATAGAATTCGAAGTAAAAACGTTAGGTACCAGTGTATTGATACAGTACATGAAAGCAGGGCTTACGAAAAATCTTTTTGTGGTTATAACTAACTACAGGGATATTTTTATTTAAAAAATAATTAATTTCTGCTGAAACACTCCACAAAAATGTTATAGACAGTCATTTTGGTGTCAACCCCACTGAAGCCGTCACTCGGTGCTGTCCGCACCCACCTAGTGACGCCACTGCCCAGTCCTTATATATATATATATATATATATATATATATATATATATATATATATATATATATATATATTATATATATATATATATATATATAATATATATATATATATATATATAATATATATATATAATATATATAACCTTTACCTACATACATATATTCGATCTTGGTTTTACTTACTGTGCAGTTCCTTATATATTCTGAACACCTATGGGTGAATTGCATGCCTGTAAACAATCTAATATTGGGATTCTATGTTGTTCGAACTTCTCACATTTTAACACGACATGACTTAAACACAGTACCTGGCCTGACCGCACTCAAACAATGAATTTTTTTTTCAACACTGCGCCTTATGCTTCAGTCTACCCAGCTGTAAATGGGCACATGACTCTGCTCTTGAGCTAGGGTAGGCAAAGACAGCAAGGAAGGGAACTGGTTACCCTCCTGGTAAGCTAGATATAAGTATTGTAAAGTCTCTAACACTCCTCTCCCCTGCAACAGCATCTGATATGGAACGTTTCTTTACCTCTTTTACCTGTACACAGGTAGCGCCAGTTGTAAATGGGTACCTGACTATGCTCTTAAGTCATGGAAGGCAAAAGAGAGCGAGGAAAGGAACCCGCCTCATAAAACAGCTGAACTGGACCTAGAATGGTGAAGGCTCAAACCCTTTACTCCCCTACGGCAGTATCTCTTACAGGACTACCTTGACAGGTAACGCCGTGTTCGGCTTTTGTCTGATTTAGCCTACTATTACGGCACACCGATGAAAGAACACGCCATAGACTTAATGAATAAATGTTGAACTGCTTGCAACACAGAAAGACAATAAAACATCAAGGGAAAGAAAAACAAAACATGGTACTCTCTTTTTGTTTCGAAGGCCTAGTAGTGTTTGTGTTTACACTAGACACTTAAAATAGTGCCTACCTGTCGTTACCGTCACCCACGCGAAGTGATACAGTCCCACGACGGTTCAAATCTAAAAAGTAGGTTACTTCAGTGGTCCACACAGCAGACGAAGTTTGAGGACGCCATTACGAAAAGTTGACACAACAATAAAACGAAACGGCATTTTCCCTCCATCTCTCTTCAAAGACATCTTAATGACATTCTGAGAGAATGGGTTCCAAGAACACTTTCAAAGTGTTTTGTGCAATCAGTTTATTTCTGTCAACAGGTAATATCTTAGTAATATTTCAGTTGATATCATAAAGTCAATTTATTGGACCTGTCACTTCCTTGATTTTTCCACTTGCCGAAATGCAAAAGGGTTATGTGTTGTTAACTGTTTTTCATTATAGTTAACTAAATTCCACTGATTTTAGATTTTTTTTCTACTCAATGATTACATTTGGTTTTATTTCTGACGAGGAATTCATGTGTAGGCTACTTGTCATTAAAAAAAGACATCAATTTAACTGATCGAATTCTTGACATACTAAAGAGTATTATTCGCGCTTCCAGGCACAGTAGTATATAGCCAACACGCTGGTGGTACCACCATGGGAACTAAAGAAACCAGCCATAGACTACCACCTGGCAGGCATAATTAATAAAACAGCTATTATGGTTACTATCAAAAACGAAGCCAGGAAATGTAGGCCTATTCAACAAATATCAAAGGACAGTAGTAGTCTACAGTGTACACAGGTGGATCTAAAGGAGATAACAAATTAGGGATAGGAAGTTATGTTCTTATGTGGCAAATGATGAAAGGATAATAACAGATAATACATCTATTTTCACGGCAGAGATGGTTGCAATTCTGAAAGCTCTGGAAATCTTCTCTAGCAACCTTCCTCATAAACTGACAGTATTAACAAACTCACTTTCTGCTATTCAAGCTATAAGAAACTTAAGAGAATGCAGTAGACCTGATATAGCAGAAGAGATATTACTGGCAAATACTTAACCTTTGCTCCAGAGGATGTTCTGTTGTAATAGCTTGGATACCTTCACATGTTGGCATAGAAGGAAATGAAAAGGTGGATAAAGAAGCTAAGAAAAGTAGAAATAATAGAAACCAGATAAATGTGAGGATGAGTAAAACAGATCAAATGCTTAATTAAAATAATAACTGAGGAATGGACAGTAAGGTGGGATGGAAGTCTGAAGGGCAGACATGCATATAAATTGTTCAAGGCTCAGAGAAAAGAAGAACCTTACTGTGCAGAGTTTCTAGAAAAAAATAGGAAGTGTTGAGAATAGACAAATCTAGAGAATTGCACAATGTTGTAAAACAGTATATAACAAAAACTAAAAGTATTCAGTGAAGTACTGAGAAGATTTTGTGAGGAAAAGGGGTGGTCTATATTTTCGGGTGGCTTATGGCTGATGGCAGATAATTGCCTGATTTGATGTAATCAGAGGACACCTCCAATTTCTCACCCCTTTTCACTTTGTTAACAACAAGGCAGTTATGAGAGACTTCATTTTAGCATTTTGTTTTTGTTTTTAATTCATTTTTTTTTAAAAATTATTTGTTTCTTAGAAAGGGGAGGTCACACACAAAAACATTCTCACAAATTTAGTTTTCATTTACTCTGGGACTGAGGTTACTGGGGGGGGAAGAGGTCGACCACTTTGGTCATTGGAAATCAGACTTTATTTTCTTGAAAGGGTAGGCACCATATGTCTTGGCCAATTAAAGCAGCAGCTGTTACGGGCTTTTTCGGCCATAAATTCTGGGTGCTTCGATGAGCTTCTAGTATTTGAGGTTGACCAAGAATTAATGCGAAGTTTATAGCTGTCAAACCGCTCGGTTTCTATGTCACTTTTGTAGGATTCCGTAATACTGCCGTTGTATCGATAATGTCAATGCTTTAACCCTTAAAAAGCCAGATCCAAACCTGCTGAAATGAGGTTCATCTTAGGAATGGTTCGAAGTTGACAAGACCTGTACATGGTACGCAACCAGTCGATTTACGTATAAGGCAGTGTGATCCTGCCCCTGCAGACCCAGTAGAAAGACATTCCCAATCATCACTGGTCATGATCATGTCTGCAGAATGGGACAAGATCGGAACTAACCACGACACGCATGGGAAACAAAGAGCCAAGGATCCAGACCCTCGAAACGAATTAGTAATTTCATACGCATGGGAGACACCAACTACATGGGATTAAAAGTCACATCACATTGTACGAAGGGAAGAGGACTTATTATTTCATACCAGCACATGAGGACAAGAGCCTATCTAGAGATAGTCTAGGCGCTTCTCTTTCCAAACCAATCTACACCTCACGGTAGAAATTCAACGACTAAGTAAGTAAGTAAGTAAAACTAGATCAAATGCTTAATTAAAAGCAATACACTGATTATATGGACAGGCTTAAGGTCTATGCTAGTCTTTAAGGGCAGACATGCATATACACAAGGCTCAGAGAAAAGCTTGAACGCTACTGTACAAGTATCCAGAAAAAAATAGTATAGAGGCAATTTCCTATTAAAAGTACCGAAGTTCCTTTGGCATACACGCCAGCTAACCAATATTAGATTATTACAAACTGCGTTCATTCATAACTGACGACTTAAGTGTTTGGTTCAAGAATAGACTGCTCAATTTTGAGAATTGCCACACAATTAAAAAGTGGACAAAACACACTATGGTTATAACAAAAACTAAAATTAGTGTATGAGGATTAATGATTTTGTGAGGAAAAGGGGTGGTCTGATGGGGTGCTTGTATGGCTGATGGCAGATAATTGGTGGATTTGATGTAATCTCAGACACCCACCAGGCTTTCTCACCCCTTTTCACTTTGTTAACAACAAGGCAGTTATGAGAGACTTCATTTTAGCATTTTGTTTTTGTTTTTAATTCATTTTGTTTTTTAAATTATTTGTTTCTTAGAAAGAGGAGGTCACACACAAAAACATTCTCACAAATTTAGTTTTCATTTACTCTGGACTGAGTTAAGGGGGGAAGAAGGTACTATATTTGGTCATTGGAAATCTGACTTTATTTTCTTGAATTAGTACACCATATGTCTTAATTATAACCCATCTAGGGTTGAATGGGATACTTTATTTTAAAAAATAAAAAAAACCAAAATGAGAAAAAATACTCATGTTCTGGTAATATATATTAATTCTTGTTTCAGTAATTTACAGTTTTATTATGATGTGTAGTTTCTGGGTTGGTCAAATTTTTGTACTTTCTAGTGGTAGTGATGGTGAGTCCTGTGCTTGTGATGCGCAGTTACAAGGCTACGAAGATGGGTTTTATGTTCTCACGGTTAAATAGCACTATATCTTGGAGTGTCTGCAGTCCTTTAACATTGCTGATAGCATCAAACGTTAAATAGACAGTCGCAGCATTGGAACATACAATTTTTAGTTTAACCTATTGAGTGACAATGTGAATGATTTAAGAAAATTGACAGTGAACTGATACTCCAGATCAGTAAAGAGTGATGCCTTTGTTAACATCGTCAAGGAAGAAATTGAAGAATTCATTGAGGGCAGTCGACAAATATTGCCTAACAAAAAATTAGAAGAGCTTGGATTAATATCTTTTACAGAAGAGGAAGTAGAAATTTATAAACAGGAAGACCCATTAAGTTATTTATTCAGAAGTTTTTCCAGCAATGAGACATGTGATTGATCTCATTTCAAATTATGGTCCATCCCTGGAATAAGTAAAGGCAGATACTGCCATAGGGGAGTAAAGTGTTAGAGACTTCACTATACTAGATTCAGCATCAAGATGTGGGGTGACCAGTTTCCTTTCTCGCTACCTTTTCCTTTCCTAACTCAAGTTAGGTACCCATTTACAGCTGAGTAGACTGGAGCATGTTCATACTCTCAATCGACCCAGGTACCTTTGCCGCGAGAGACCAGCGCTCTAACCACTCTGTCAGTGAGACGCTGTTATCCCAGGACTACAGCCTTAAAATTGCATAAAGTGTTGCATTTATCTACTGTATCAAGTGCTCAAGCAGCAGAAGAGACAAGTGCTACCATTGCCAATTCATACTGTCATTACCCCTCAGATCCCAAAGAAGCATAGGACTTCAACAAACATGCCAATTCTTCCTGTCACATTATGTCAGCCACTAAGCCCTTCCATGTTTTCCTCACCAGCTGTCTTCTCCATGTGTTTTGGGTCCACCACTGTTCTCTTACCCTAAGGACTCTAGACCAAGGACTGCTGGGTAATGCTATCAGAGGTTTCCTCAGTGTGTGTCCTACCTATTTCTAGTGTCTTCTTATCTCTTGTTTCACTGGAGCTTGTCTCGTCCATGTCATCAGTGCCACATTAGGGGCCTTGTACCATTGTCTTATCTCTTGTTTCACTGGAGCTAGTCTCGTCCATGTCATCAGTGCCACATTTGGGGCCTTGTACCATTGTCTTATCTCTTGTTTCACTGGAGCTAGTCTCGTCCATGTCATCAGTGCCACATTAGGGGCCTTGTACCATTGTCTTATCTCTTGTTTCACTGGAGCTAGTCTCGTCCATGTCATCAGTGCCACATTTGGGGCCTTGTACCATTGTCTTATCTCTTGTTTCACTGGAGCTAGTCTCGTCCATGTCATCAGTGCCACATTAGGGGCCTTGTACCATTGTCTTATCTCTTGTTTCACTGGAGCTTGTCTCGTCCATGTCATCAGTGCCACATTAGGGGCCTTGTACCATTGTCTTATCTCTTGTTTCACTGGAGCTAGTCTCGTCCATGTCATCAGTGCCACATTAGGGGCCTTGTACCATTGTCTTATCTCTTGTTCCACTGGAGCTTGTCTCGTCCATGTCATCAGTGCCACATTAGGGGCCTTGTACCATTGTCTTATCTCTTGTTCCACTGGAGCTAGTCTCGTCCATGTCATCTCTTGCCGACATTTGGGGCCTAGTCCTGTCTTGTCTTATCTCTTGTTCCACTGGAGCTTGTCTCGTCCATGTCATCAGTGCCACATTAGGGGCCTTGTACCATTGTCTTATCTCTTGTTTCACTGGAGCTAGTCTCGTCCATGTCATCAGTGCCACATTAGGGGCCTTGTACCATTGTCTTATCTCTTGTTCCACTGGAGCTAGTCTCGTCCATGTCATCAGTGCCACATTAGGGGCCTTGTCTGTGTCTTATCTCTCTTGTTTCCACTGGAGCTAGTCTCGTCCATGTCATCATCAGTGCCACATTAGGGGCTAGTTGTACTTGTCTTATCTCTTGTTCCACTGGAGCTAGTCTCGTCTCATGTCATCAGTGCCACATTTGGGGCTTGTCCATTGTCTTATCTCTTGTTTCACTGGAGCTAGTCTCGTCCATGTCATCAGTGCCACTTGTTCCAGGGGCTAGTCTGTCTTGTCTATATCTCTTGTTCACTGGAGCTTGTCTCGTCCATGTCATCTCTTGTTCCACATTTGGAGCCTTGTACTGTCATTGTCTTATCTCTTGTTTCCACTGGAGCTAGTCTCGTCCATGTCATCAGTGTTCCACATTAGGAGCTTGTACCATTGTCTTATCTCTCTTGTTTCCACTGGAGCTAGTCTCGTCCATTGTCATCAGTGTTCCACATTAGGGGCTAGTCTGTACCATTGTCTTATCTCTTGTTTCACTGGAGCTAGTCTCGTCCATGTCATCAGTGTTCCACTTAGGGGCCTTGTCCTTGTCTTATCTCTTGTTTCCACTGGAGCTAGTCTGTCTTGTCATCTCTTGTTCCACTGGAGCTAGTCTGTCTTGTCATCTCTTGTTCCACTGGAGTTAGTCTGTCTTGTCATCTCTTGTTCCACTGGAGCTAGTCTGTCTTGTCATCTCTTGTTCCACTGAAGCTAGTCGTCCATGTCATCTCAGTTCCACTTTGGAGCTTGTCTGTCTTGTCATCTCTTGTTCCACTGGAGCTAGTCTGTCTTGTCATCTCTTGTTCCAGTGGAGCTAGTCTGTCTTGTCATCTCTTGTTCCACTGGAGCTAGTCTGTCTTGTCATCTCTTGTTCCACTCGACCTATCGTGTCTTGTCATCTCTTGTTCCACTGGAGCTAGTCTGTCTTGTCATCTCTTGTTCCACTGGAGCTGGTCTTGTCATCTCTTGTTCCACTGGAGCTAGTCTGTCATGTCCATCTCTTGTTCCACTGGAGCTAGTCTGTCTTGTCATCTCTTGTTCCACTGGAGCTAGTCTGTCTTGTCATCTCTTGTTCCACTGGAGCTAGTCTGTCTTGTCATCTCTTGTTCTCTTGGAGCTAGTCTGTCTTGTCATCTCTTGTTCCACTGGAGCTAGTCTGTCTTGTCATCTCTTGTTCCACTGGAGCTAGTCTGTCTTGTCATCTCTTGTTCCACTGGAGCTAGTCTGTCTTGTCATCTCTTGTTCCACTGGAGCTAGTCTGTCTTGTCATCTCTTGTTCCACTGGAGCTAGTCTGTCTTGTCATCTCTTGTTCCACTGGAGAGCTGTCTTGTCATCTCTCTTAGTCCATGTCTCTTGTTCCACTGGAGCTAGTCTGTCTTGTCATCTCTTGTTCCACTGGAGCTAGTCTGTCTTGTCATCTCTTGTTCCACTGGAGCTAGTCTGTCTTGTCATCTCTTGTTCCATGGAAGCTAGTCTGTCTTGTCATCTCTTGTTCCACTGGAGCTAGTCTGTCTTGTCATCTCTTGTTCCACTGGAGCTAGTCTGTCCATTGTCATCTCTTGTTCCACTGGAGCTAGTCTGTCTTGTCATCTCTTGTTCCACTGGAGCTAGTCTGTCTTGTCATCTCTTGTTCCACTGGAGCTAGTCTGTCCATGTCATCTTGTTCCACTGGAGCTAGTCTGTCTTGTCATCTCTTGTTCCACTGGAGCTAGTCTGTCTTGTCATCTCTTGTTCCACTGGAGCTAGTCTGTCTTGTCATCTCTTGTTCCACTGGAGCTAGTCTGTCTTGTCATCTCTTGTTCCACTGGAGCTAGTCTGTCTTGTCATCTCTTGTTCCACTGGAGGTAGTCTCTCTTGTCATCTCATCAGTTTCCACTGGAGCTAGTCTGTCTTGTCATCTGTTGTTCGACTGGAGCTAGTCTGTCTTGTCATCTCTCACTGGGGCCTCTTGTCTTGTCCTTGTTGGGAGCTAGTCTGTCTTGTCATCTCTTGTTCCACTGGAGCTAGTCTGTCTTGTCATCTCTTGTTCCACTGGAGCTAGTCTGTCTTGTCATCTCTTGTTCCACTGGAGCTAGTCTGTCTTGTCATCTCTTGTTCCACTGGAGCTAGTCTGTCTTGTCATCTCTTGTTCCACTGGAGCTAGTCTGTCTTGTCATCTCTTGTTCCACTGGAGCTAGTCTGTCTTGTCATCTCTTGTTCCACATGGAGCTAGTCCATTCTTTCATCTCTTGTTTCACTGGAGCTAGTCTGTCTTGTCATCTCTTGTTCCACTGGAGCTAGTCTGTCCATTGTCATATCTCTTGTTCCACTGGAGCTAGTCTGTCTTGTCATCATCTTGTTCCACTGGAGCTAGTCTGTCTTGTCATCTCTTGTTCCACTGGAGCTAGTCTGTCTTGTCATCTCTTGTTCCACTGGAGCTAGTCTGTCTTGTCATCTCTTGTTCCACTGGAGCTAGTCTGAGTCTTGTCATCTCTTGTTCCACTGGAGCTAGTCTGTCTTGTCATCTCTTGTTCCACTGGAGCTAGTCTGTCTTGTCATCTCTTGTTCCACTGGAGCTAGTCTGAGTCTTGTCATCTCTTGTTCCACTGGAGCTAGTCTGTCTTGTCATCTCTTGTTCCACTGGAGCTAGTCTGTCTTGTCATCTCTTGTTCCACTGGAGCTAGTCTGTCTTGTCATCTCTTGTTCCACTGGAGCTAGTCTGTCTTGTCATCTCTTGTTCCACTGGAGCTAGTCTGTCTTGTCATCTCTTGTTCCACTGGAGCTAGTCTGTCTTGTCATCTCTTGTTCCACTGGAGCTAGTCTGAGTCTTGTCATCTCTTGTTCCACTGGAGCTAGTCTGTCTTGTCATCTCTTGTTCCACTGGAGCTAGTCTGTCTTGTCATCTCTTGTTCCACTGGAGCTAGTCTGTCTTGTGTCCTCTTGTTCCCCTGGAGCTAGTCTCTTGTCATCTCTGGACTGGAGCCTAGTCTGTCTTGTCATCTCTTGTTCCACTGGAGCTAGTCTGTCTTGTCATCTCTTGTTCCACTGGAGCTAGTCTGAGTCTTGTCATCTCTTGTTCCACTGGAGCTAGTCTGTCTTGTCATCTCTTGTTCCACTGGAGCTAGTCTGTCTTGTCATCTCTTGTTCCACTGGAGCTAGTCTGTCTTGTCATCTCTTGTTCCACTGGAGCTAGTCTGAGTCTTGTCCTCTATTGTTACACTGGAGCTGGTCTGGCTTGTCATCTTTGTTCCATTAGGAGCTAGTCTGTCTTGTCATCTCTTGTTCCACTGGAGCTAGTCTGAGTCTTGTCATCTCTTGTTCCACTGGAGCTAGTCTGAGTCTTGTCATCTCTTGTTCCACTGGAGCTAGTCTGAGTCTTGTCATCTCTTGTTCCACTGGAGCTAGTCTGAGTCTTGTCATCTCTTGTTCCACTGGAGCTAGTCTGTCTTGTCATCTCTTGTTCCACTGGAGCTAGTCTGTCTTGTCATCTCTTGTTTCATGGAGCTCTTCCATGTTCCACTGGAGCTAGTCTGAGTCTTGTCATCTCTTGTTCCACTGGAGCTAGTCTGTCTTGTCATCTCTTGTTCCACTGGAGCTAGTCTGTCTTGTCATCTCTTGTTCCACTGGAGCTAGTCTGTCTTGTCATCTCTTGTTCCACTGGAGCTAGTCTGTCTTGTCATCTCTTGTTCCACTGGAGCTAGTCTGTCTTGTCATCTCTTGTTCCACTGGAGCTAGTCTGTGTCTTGTCATCTCTTGTTCCACTGGAGCTAGTCTGTCTTGTCATCTCTTGTTCCACTGGAGCTAGTCTGTCTTGTCATCTCTTGTTCCACTGGAGCTAGTCTGTCTTGTCATCTCTTGTTCCACTGGAGCTAGTCTGTGTTTTCGCATCTTTTGTTCCACTGGAGCTAGTCTGTCTTGTCATCTCTTGTTCCACTGGAGCTAGTCTGTGTCTTGTCATCTCTTGTTCCACTGGAGCTAGTCTGTCTTGTCATCTCTTGTTCCACTGGAGCTAGTCTGTCTTGTCATCTCTTGTTCCACTGGAGCTAGTCTGTCTTGTCATCTCTTGTTCCACTGGAGCTAGTCTGTCTTGTCATCTCTTGTTCCACTGGAGCTAGTCTGTCTTGTCATCTCTTGTTCCACTGGAGCTAGTCTGTCTTGTCATCTCTTGTTCCACTGGAGCTAGTCTGTCTTGTCATCTCTCTGTCTTGTCATCTCTTGTTCCACTGGAGCTAGTCTGACTTATCATCTCTTGTTCCACTGGAGCTAGTCTGTCTTGTCATCTCTTGTTCCACTGGAGCTAGTCTGTCTTTTCTCCTCTCTTGTTCCACTGGAGCTAGTCTGTCTTGTCATCTCTTGTTCCACTGGAGCTAGTCTGTCTTGTCATCTCTTGTTCCACTGGAGCTAGTCTGTCTTGTCATCTCTTGTTCCACTGGAGCTAGTCTGTCTTGTCATCTCTTGTTCCACTGGAGCTAGTCTGTCTTGTCATCTCTTGTTCCACTGGAGCTAGTCTGTCTTGTCATCTCTTGTTCCACTGGAGCTAGTCTGTCTTGTCATCTCTTGTTCCACTGGAGCTAGTCTGTCTTGTCATCTCTTGTTCCACTGGAGCTAGTCTGTGTTTTTATCTCTTGTTTCCACTGGAGCTAGTCTGTCCATTGTCATCTCTTGTTCCACTGGAGCTAGTCTGTCTTGTCATCTCTTGTTCCACTGGAGCTAGTCTGAGTCTTGTCATCTCTTGTTCCACTGGAGCTAGTCTGAGTCTTGTCATCTCTTGTTCCACTGGAGCTAGTCTGTCTTGTCATCTCTTGTTCCACTGGAGCTAGTCTGAGTCTTGTCATCTCTTGTTCCACTGGAGCTAGTCTGAGTCTTGTCATCTCTTGTTCCACTGGAGCTAGTCTGTCTTTGTCATCTCTTGTTTCCACTGGAGCTAGTCTGTCCAATTGTCATCTCTTGTTCCACTGGAGCTAGTCTTCTTGTCTATCTCTTGTTCCACTGGAGCTAGTCTTGTCTTGTCATCTCTTGTTCCACTGGAGCCTAGTCTGAGTCTTGTCATCTCTTGTTCCACTGGAGCTAGTCTGTCCATGTCATCTCTTGTTCCACTGATTAGGGGCTTGTACTTGTCTTATCTCTTGTTCCACTGGAGCTAGTCTGTCGTCCATCTCTTGTTCCACTGGAGTATCTGTCTTGTCATCATCTTGTTCCACTGTAGCTTCTGTCTTGTCCATCTCTTGTTCCACTGGAGCTAGTCTACGTCCATGTCATCTCTTGTCCACATTAGGGGCTTGTACTTGTCTTATCTCTTGTTCCACTGGAGCTAGTCTGTCTTGTCATCAGTTGTTCCCATTGGGCTAGTCTTGTACCATTGTCTTATCTCTTGTTTCACTGGAGCTAGTCTCGTCCATGTCATCTCTGTTCCACTGGGGCTAGTACCATTGTCTCTATCTCTTGTTCCACTGGAGCTAGTCTGTCCATGTCATCAGTTGTTCCACATTAGGGCCTGTACTAGTCTGTCTTGTTCATGGAGCTAGTCTCTTTGTCATCAGTTTCCACTGGAGCTAGTCTGTCTTGTCATCTCTTGTTTCCACTGGAGCTAGTCTGTCTTGTCATCTCATTGTTCCACTGGGGGCTAGTCCTTGTACCATTGTCATCTCTTGTTTCACTGGAGCTAGTCTGTCTTGTCATGTCATGTTCAGTGCCCACATAGTCCTTGTACCATTGTCATATCTCTTGTTCCACTGGAGCTAGTCTGTCCATGTCATCTCTTGTTCCACATTAGGGCTAGTCTTGTCCATTGTCATCTCTTGTTCCACTGGAGCTAGTCTCGTCCATGTCATCAGTGCCACATTAGGGGCCTTGTACCATTGTCTTATCTCTTGTTTCACTGGAGCTAGTCTCGTCCATGTCATCAGTGCCACATTAGGGGCCTTGTACCATTGTCTTATCTCTTGTTCCACTGGAGCTAGTCTCGTCCATGTCATCAGTGCCACATTTGGGGCCTTGTACCATTGTCTTATCTCTTGTTTCACTGGAGCTAGTGGGAGCCGCGCTAGTGTAGTGGTTACAACACCGCTCTGGCAACCGGGTGATTCAGGATCAAACCCGGGCGACGGCATTTGAGGATTTTTTGTCGACCGGGATTTGGACTGGATTAACTCGAGACCTGGCGAGCATATTTGAAGGAGTGTCGTCGACCAGGCATTGGCGGCTCCTGAGCCGACCCAGCTCTAATGGGTACCTCCGAAATCGGAGAGTATCTGCCTGAATGGCGAGGGACACCTGTCTCTGTACAAGATAAAAAGGGATACTCACGTAAAATCAATGTCAGGTTAGACATTAAAATAATAACCTGAGATTTCGCCTCGAGTATTAGCGGGCGTACGAAAAAAAAAAAAAACGAGCTAGTCTCGTCCATGTCATCAGTGCCACATTTGGGGCCTTGTACCATTGTTTTATCTCTTGTTTCACTGGAACGTGTCTCGTCCATGTCATTAGTGCCACATTTGGGGCCTTGTACCATTGTTTTATCTCTTGTTTCACTGGAGCTAGTCTCGTCCATGTCATCAGTGCCACATTTGGGGCCTTGTACCATTGTTTTATCTCTTGTTTCACTGGAGACAAGCTCCAGTGCCACATTTGGGGCCTTGTACCATTGTCTTATCTCTTGTTTCACTGCAGCATGCCTTGTCCATGTCATCAGTGCCACATTTGGGGCCCTGTACCATTTCAGTATTTCTGTTCAATGCAAGCACCTGTTTATGAATGTCTCTAACTTTTTGGTTGCTACTTTTGTTGTTCTCCATGTGTCAAGGCCTTACAGTATGATTGACTTGATATTTGAGTTGAAGATTCTTATTCTTGATTTCCATATATTTCCAATGCAGTGAAAGTTTCTCTTGCCTTTCGTACCTGTATTTTGATTTCACTGTCCCCCAAATTTATCTATTTCTACCAAGGTGTATGTAAAATACATCTTGTAGGGGCATGTCTTCAAGTGCAATCTTGTTGTCATTTCCTGCATTCTTTCTCATTACCCATGTCTTCTCCCTGTATATTTTCAGACCCACTTACTGTGACCTCTCCTCAAGTATTGAGTTTACAGTTATGGGACAGAAGACATAGGTCTGCTGCAAAATTAAGTTCATCAAGCTGTTTAGGCAGAGTCCACTGAATTCCATTTAATTCCATTTCTTTTGTATGACGTCTAGGGAACTGAAAATTCCCAGCAATAAGAAATTTCTCAGACTACAACAGGGAACAAGCTGTTTCAAAATAAAAGTATCTTACTGTGTAGAATGTCTAAAAGAGACAGTGAGATATAAGCATATTCATATTAAAATAAAAGAAGTATAAACAACAGAGAATCCCAAAATTGATTATTTACAGGCATGCAGTTCCTGTATAACTAGAGAACAGGTGTTAGGAATGGACAAACTCAAGGAACTGCATGACATGGGCAAACAGCATTTAGCAAGAACAAAAAGTAATATATAATGACCGGGGGGGATATAGCAGAAAAGTGATGGTCCATTGAGGTTTTAGTAATATATATATATTACAAATGCATACCTGTCAACCTCCTGAGACAAAAATCTGTACGCCGGTCCAAAAAAATCCTTACAAACACCCAAAAATCCTTACGCAAAAAATATATTAATAAATTATACGCAATACAGTTTTAAAATGAGAAATGACATATAGAAATCTATTAGCATTTGAATTATTGTGATATAAAACATGCTAATAGTCTCATGCTGTTCTTTACATATAAAAAATTTAGTGATCATGAGGTACACTATTCTTTCGATGTACAGTGTTTTGTATTATAATCAACACATGCACTTTTAACACTTTGCAGAATTGCATTTGTTGGCTTAAAGTCTGCACAGCATGTATCAATGTTAATCTTACACTGTAAAATAGAAGTGAATGTGTCCGCATTCATGGACCTCCTGCAGTCTGTGTGGATTTTTGTCATCATTGAAAATGATCTTTCACAGTCAGCATTGCTGTGAGGGAGTATCAGCAGTCGCTGAATGATGACTTTCAAATTAAGGAAGCGGATGGCACCAGTAGTAGTTTTCTGGTCAACAACTTCCAGCCAATAGCTACAGAAGCTCTTTTTCTGAACACTATCTGTCAGTAGAGGCACACACACATCAGACAACATACAGTAGAGAATGATTAATAAATACAATGAACAAAGCAAACGGCTAACAGCAAAAAAAAAAAAATTAATAAACAAAATTATGAACAGAATATCAAATCTAGGAAGAAAAAACGTACCACCAAAAATTTACAAAATTATTATTTAAGAGTTGGTAGCCTAGACCAGTAATAACAGATTGCCACTTTATTAAAAAGTAAAGCAGCGAATCTCGAGCACTAGAATAAAGTAGGCTTACTCAACGCAAACAAAATTTTTTTTTTCTAGTTATGTAGGGCCTACACAGAATATTATGACAATTTATCAGAAATATATTGAAGGGCAAGATATAACTGGAAAGATTAAGACAGCGATTAAATTGCAGCAAAGCAAAACAACAGCAATATTTAACCAAGTTATAAGTACTTAGCTTTTTTAAACAAAATGGCATCGAAGTGTGGTGGCAAGCAAACGTGGTCGTTGATAACAGGTAACTTTAAAAATACGCCATGTCACGCTGAAAACCGAAAGCGTTTGAGGCCGAATTCAAAGTTTTTGCCAAATTGTTGGGTATGAAAGGATTTGATTGGTTGAAGGGAGAGACCTCAGTTTAAAAACGGATGCCGAGATTCCCGGAATTAAAAATAAAAAAATTGGTTAAATAAAAACCTGGGCTAGAAAATATTTTCTGATTTAAAATTTTTAAAAACTTGGGTTGGAAAATATTTTTAGAATTTTGTTTTTAATAATAAAAATTTAAAAAATTCGATTTTTTTTTTTTTTTTGGGGGGGGAGGGGGGGAAAAATCGGTACAACGAGTCTGTACGGCCGTACACTGCTAAAAGTATCAAAAATCCGTACATTGTACGAAAAATTCGTACAGGTTGACAGTTCCCTATACCCTGGATATTGCAGAACAAGGACTGTTTGGTAGTGCTCTCAACATGTTTTCTCAATGAGTGTCCTACACAACTCCAGTGACTTCTTCTCATCTCTTGTTCCACTGGCTGTTGTCATTTGATTGTAACTTGTACATAAGATGTGGCACAGCTGTATTTTTCTTCTTTGTTTGTTTTTTATTGTAAGATTGATTACTTTCTTATCATTTTCATGGATGTGCTATTCAAGTTAGTTTTTATATTGTTTAAATTTATATTCCTCAGTAAACAGCCAGCAACCAATTGTAAACGTAAAAGTAATAGAAGATGCTAAAGCATTCACTATCACTTGTGATGCCAGTCGGGTAACAATTCCGCCGACAGCTGGTGACGTCACATACGTATCTAGCTTGGCACTTGACATTATGAACAGTACAGTCCCTGTGTACACATTAGTAACACAGTATCTTGCTTCTGGACCTTATCGGGAGTATAAGGTTGGTGTGAAATGAGTGTATAACTGTTCAGTTACATCACGGGTCCCCAAACTTTTTTGACAGTCTACCCCGCCATTGAATGCTTTTAACTCAGCAGCTAATTAAGATATGCTAATTCTTCAACTTGGCATTGGCAATGAAAGAATGGCAGGTTCAGCAGCCAGGTTAAGCAACAATGACAGATGATTGACATATTTAGTCTTTTGCTTTTTGCCTGTATAATATATACTATATTCCTGTAATTATCAAGCTGATTGTGTGTATTGATTTACTTATAAATTTGTAATTTAGGTTAGCAACCAATATTTTTTTGTCTAAACAGCCCTAATAGTAACTTTGTGACCTCCAATGTAGTTTCTGGAGATCTCAAGGGATGCAAAAATAGAAGAGGCTCCTTTATAAAAAAAATAAATAAAACTTTGCATTGTTCTGGCAAGGCGCACCCTATTCAACCTAGACACAGGGTCCGTTGATAATGTTAAGGCGCATGTCAAAATATGAAAGACCTTGTGGTGGGGTAGTAAGGGGCTGCTCCTTCAGGAATGTTATAAGAAGTGACTAATATCCTCTTCTTTGATCCATAACCACCAACCGTCAAAGCAGTCAGTGGCCATCACTCCTGGTGGCGTTTTGTAGGGCAGCAACAAATTGATTCAACTTTGCTTGGTCAGCGGCCATCCTTCGTACAGTGCCCCAACTCTGGTTCATTCTGTGCATCTCGGCTTCCACAGTTCCCCGCCAAGTTGTTTTTAGTCGGCCTCTCTGTTGCTTTCCCTCGAGGGTCCATAACATAGCTGTTCTTGTGATGGTATCAGGGTCCCTTCTGAGGACATGGCTAACCTAACTCCAGCATCTGCCTGCTATGATCGTGTGCATGTCCTCCTAGTTACTCCGTATAAGTAGTTCTTGGTTGCTGATGGTATTTGGCCAAAAGATTCGGGAAATTTAAGTGACTAATATGAGCTTGTTAAAAAGCAAAAGAGATGGTTGCAGGCTCCTAGGAACTACAATGCTGTCTCCATGCTTCACAGGGAACGACAAGTTTGAAGAAGGCGCAAGTTTTTTTTTTTTTTTTTTTTTTAAACACGCCCGCTAATACTTGAGGCGAAATCTCAGGTTATTGTTAATGTCTAACCTGACATTGATTTTACGTGAGTATCCCTTTTCTTGTACAGAGACAGGTGTCCCTCGCCATTCAGGCAGATACTCGCCGATTTCGGAGGTACTCATTAGAGCTGGGTCGGCTCAGGAGCCGCCAATCCCTGGTCGATGACACTCCTTCAAATGTGCTCGCCAGGTCTCGAGTTAATCCAGTCCAATTCCCGGTCGACGAAAAATCCTCAAATGCTGTCGCCCGGGTTTGATCCTGAATCACCCGGTTGCCAGAGCGGTGTTGTAACCACTACACTAGCGCGGCTCCCTAGGCGCAAGTTAAAAACTTGGATTCAGAACCAGAAGGATCGAAGTTTATGACTTATATAGAACAAAAAATTGTCTTTATGCAGTTAAAAACTTTTGATTGTTTATACGAGACTGGCCCCCTCGTCATGTAAAAACTTATTTCTGTACAAGCCACCGCTGCAAGAGCATGCAACATGCTTGGTGAGGGCTTCCTGAGGACATGCAGTGTGTTGGCTGCCTGCTCTGTAAGGAGCGCAAAATAGTTGGTGCAGGCTTCCAAGGAACAACTACAGTGCTGGCTCCATGCTCCACAGGAGCAATGGGGAGAAAGAACAACAACGTGAGCTTGTGCATAAGACTGGCAGCCTGATCATGCAGAACAAATTGTTACATAATCCACTGCTGCAACCGTGTGAGTTCTTAGGTGCTAGTTTTCTGTTAATTGACCAGCTGCAGCGGTGTCTCTATGCTTCTTAAGAATTGAAAAGGAAAACGACGATGATGTGACATGTTATACAAATGATGATGTGACCTGTTATACAAATGATGATGTGACCTGTTATACAAATAATGATGTGACCTGTTATACAAATGGCGATGATGTGACCTGTTATACAAATGGCGATGATGTGACCTGTTATACAAATGATGATGTGACCTGTTATACAAATGATGATGTGAACTGTTATACAAATGATGATGTGACCTGTTATACAAATGATGATGTGACCTGTTATACAAATGGTGATGATGTGACCTGTTATACAATTGGTGATGATATGACCTGTTATACAAATGGTGATGATGTGACCTGTTATACAAATGGTGATGATGTGATTTTTTATACAAATGATAATATGACCTGTTATACAAATGATGATGTGACCTGTTATACAAATGGTGATGGTGTGACCTGTTATACAAATGGTGATGATGTGACCTGTTATACAAATGGTGATGATGTGATTTGTTATACAAATGATGATATGACCTGTTATACAAATGATGATGTGACCTGTTATACAAATGGTGATGATGTGACCTGTTATACAAATGGTGATGATGTGACCTGTTATACAAATGGTGATGATGTGACCTGTTATACAAATGGTGATGATGTGACCTGTTATACAAATGGTGATGATGTGACCTGTTATACAAACGATGATGTGACCTGTTATACAAATGGTGATGATGTGACCTGTTATACAAATGGTGATGATGTGACCTGTTATACAAATGGTGATGATGTGACCTGTTATACAAATGATTATGTGACCTGTTATACAAATGATGATGTGACCTGTTATACAAATGGTGATGATGTGACCTGTTATACAAATGGCGATGATGTGACCTGTTATACAAACGATGATGTGACCTGTTATACAAATGATGATGTGACCTGTTATACAAATGATGATGTGACCTGTTATACAAATGATGATGTGACCTGTTATACAAATAATGATGTGACCTGTTATACAAATGGTGATGATGTGACCTGTTATACAAATGGTGATGATGTGACCTGTTATACAAATGGTGATGATGTGACCTGTTATACAAATGATGATGTGACCTGTTATACAAATGGTGATAATGTGACCTGTTATACAAATGATGATGTGACCTGTTATACAAACGATGATGTGACCTGTTATACAAATGGTGATGATGTGACCTGTTATACAAATGATGATGTGACCTGTTATACAAATGGTGATGATGTGACCTGTTATACAAATGATGATGTGACCTGTTATACAAATGGTGATGATGTGACCTGTTATACAAATGATGATGTGACCTGTTATACAAATGATGATGTGACCTGTGACAAATGTGATGATTGCTGACCTGTTATATGATGATGTGACCTGTTATACAATGATGATGTGACCTGTTATACAAATGATGTTGTGATGGTGATAATGTGAACCTGGTTATACAAACGATGATGTGACCTGTTATACAAACGATGATGTGACCTGTTATACAAATGATGATGTGACCTGTTATAAAAATGATGATGATGTGACCTGTTATTTGTAATGCTTGGGGATTTTCTGGATAAGAGGTTTTTCTGTAATTTTGAATGTTGTGTGTAAAATCTACGAAAGCACTATTAAATGGTAGAGAACAAAAACAGAATTAAATTTACCTTTTGGTGCTAAATTTAAATATGTTTTTCCAAGAAACTCAAAATTTTTAGTTCCATGAATACAGGATATCAGAAAATAGGTTGTGGATATGTCATCTCTTCTGTGCCACTGGTATTATGTTTTTATGCTTGCAAATACTGAATGTTTTAATGATCACATTTAGTAACTAGAATGTTTTCTGGTTTTTTTTTAAAATTTAAGAATCCACCCCAAGGAAGAAACTGGGTCATTAACTTAAGTGGAGCTGGAAATGAAACACACAACAAAAATACCATGAGAATAGAGATACTGGTACGTGAAGCCATGTGTACAGATGCTGGAAGTTACAGGTGTTCTGTGCGGTACTTTCAACAGGTTGGTGGTGAAGCTACTGCAATTGCGTACCAAAATGTGACAGCAGAGGGTAAGTTTGTGTGCACAGTTTGTCATTATTAGTTATAATATTCCAAAGTTGTACATATTCAAACGGGCTCATCTATCTAGCATGCTTGGGACCTGAGAACTGCTGGACTAGGGATTTTTTCCTGAATTTAGTTAGCCAGGCATAAAATGTACACACACACACACGCACGCACGCACGCACACGCGCGCGCACACACACACACACACACACACACACAAATACAACACACAAGACACAAGAACACATACAAGAAAATAAGAAATACATAATTATTAAGCTGAGTTGATTCATGTCAGTTTCGTGGCATCAATGAGATTAATTCTTCATCATTCATCACCTTTCAGTTCCATAAGGAGCATAGGCCTTCAACAAACTTATGCAGTCTTCCTGTCCCGTGCCATCAGCTTGTGGTCTTTCACTATCTTCTTCTTCATCTTTATGACTGTCTCCAGTTCTCTTCTCCATGTGTTCTGTGGTCTTCCTCACCCTTTCTTACCCTGTGGATTCCAGAACAAGGGCTGCCTGGTAATGTTATCAACAGGTTTCCTCAGTGTGTGTCCTATCCATCTCCAGCACCTTGTCATACCACTTCAATCCTTCTATTCTACATAAGCATCCATTTATGAAAGTCTGTAGGAACTAATCTTCAGTCGTCTTGACAATTTGGGGAAGATGTTGATTTTTTTGTTGTTGTTGTTGTTTAACTATGGCTGCTGAGCTTCTCGCACTTTTGGAGCCAATATCAAGTTGAAGACTCCTTGGTGTTATCTACACTGTAGATCTAGGCTTTTCCAGTGACTTTTCTGCCATTCCGAAACGTGCTGAGTTGAAGTCATGAGCTCCAGTTTCTCCAGCTTGGCTTGCATTTAAAGGATTGTCGTTTCTGTTCCCAAGCCAGGAGTAAGAAGCGTGTGGTATACTGTGCATTCCCGCCATCCAAGGGGGCTCTCCTACTACGCAGAGCTAAAATACTGTGCTCCGGTTCTGGGCTCGTCCAAGGAATTGTCACATCCTGCACAGAGCCACTTCTCAGCTCCCCCTGCATATTCCTAGGTCCATAGTGAGATCCTCCTGCATGGGGCTCAAGTGACTTCTCCAAGCTTAGTGTGCAATGCTGGGTTCTAAACAAGTTTCACCACAGGGGGAATCCCTGGAAGTGTGTGGATGATTTTAAGAGTCAATGAGAATGTAATTAGCCTCACAGACAGAGGTTCACTTCCACATATGTATATATAGTAGCATTGTGCATAGTGGTGGTTAGTGCCCCTTTATCATATAAGAGTTACGCCAACTAAAATTTGACCGCCATTTTCGGCTGTACCCGAATAGCAGGAAAATGGACCCAATCGCGAGTTTCGGACCTAATATGCATTTTCGTTTAGGATAACTAATAATTTGAAATAACATTAGATGCAAATACAGTAGCACATATTTGTACTATTCTTTGTATTTCAACTAACAAAACAAAAAGAAGAAAACTAGTTTACTTGCCGTTTTATTGAATAGAATCAGTAGCGTGAATTTTTAACACATACTACGTTGAATTTTAAATTCCGTTAGAATTTCACTATTTAGCAACAAATATTCCATACGAATTGCAACACTTAGCAAAACATACTACCTTATAAAATAATATAATAAAAATTAATTACAATTTTATTATAGTTTTATTATATTATATATATATATATATATATATATATATATATATATAAAATATATATATATATATATATATATATATATATATATATATATATATGTGGTAGGGTGGGCGAGATAATGATGATGGTTATGTTGTGATGTGTGATATCACTCTCTTGTCACACTCGCACCGACCCGAACAACAATAAAACTCTTGATTCTAGAGGCAGGGGCTATATTTATTCTTACAGCCCATTCAGTGACAAAGCAAACATTAAACAAATAAACTAGCGAACATAACACCAAACCAAACAAACAAAACACCCAACAGTGCCCGATGCTAATAGCTTACGTGCTCTGGTCCATCTGCTACCTTCACTGGTCGCCTCGCCTCGTTTGTTCTCTCGGCTGGGCTAATACTAGGAAAGGTCCGCTGGTAGCTCGCTATCTCTTTTTATAGGCACTAGGCTAATCACTCACTTTACTGCGCTAGGCGTATTAATCTTGACTACTTAAATATCACACGCGATTATCGCTTAGGAATAGCGAAAACACAAATAAAACCTACAGCTATTTAATATAACACAATTCTACACCACAACTTAATTTAAATGCATTATTATGGCATTTTCATCAATCTTCTACTTCAGATTTTTCACAACCCAGGCTCGCGCCGTCACGTGATCTGACAGTCACGTGGGCCGACCGAAAATATATGGGCGACAAACATGCCTTGAACTGAAGTGGGGGTGGGGCCTCAGGGGTGTCTTCCCGGCCCATCACATATCTCCCTCCTGATTTTGTTGTCGTCCCGACAACATCACCACCTCTGGCGCTTCGATCGTAGCCTCTTAGATCGTTGGTGCTGCGTATGACTCTTTCTCTGCGGCGATGCTTTAGGCTGAGCTTCTGTCATCGGTACACCCTGGCTGGGGACTGTCTTGGTCGACATGTCCCTAGTTGTGCTTTGTCGGGCTGGCAGTTGCTGTGGTCTAGAAGATTCGCCTACTTGTGCCGCGTCGCTGCTGGCTTGTGACATCTGCTTGCCAGTGCATGTAGCTGTCGAATCTGTAGGGGGATCGCTCTTGACGTGTTCTGCACTCATTTTGTGTGGACGGTGGCTTACATTCCCCACAGTCTGCTTTTGATGAGTCTCCTCTGCTGAACCTTGATTTGCACTCCCTCCTATCTGCTTAGGACGGGTTTCCTCCCCTAGACGACGCGTAATTTTCTCGGCGCCCTTAGTGTGACAGTTATCGTGGCCATCTCTTGGCTTGCGCCCTAAAGGCAACCTGGCTGTGGCAGTCCGTCTAGGGAAAGAGCTTCTTGAGGGACAGGCGGCTATCAAATGTTCAGTTGACTTGCATCCAAAGCATCTTTTCAGGAGCGGGCCTTGTGGGCACTTGGCTGCCATGTGGTCTGACAGGTCTCCACAATTGTAGCATCTTATCTTTCTGGGCTTCCTCTGTGCCATGGGTCGCTTTCTGCTGCCCTTACACTCTTGACCGCCAATGCCGCATACATAAATTGCTTCCATGCCCTGGACCGATTGTTTGCTGTCAAACTCTACTCTCTCATTTCTCGCCAGACTCCGGAATCCCTTTCTGAAGATCTTGGTCTGATGTACAAATACATCAATACCTCCATCATCTGGCGTGATGAATCCCCATCCCCTGCGGACACTGTACCACTTGCAAACTCCTTTTCGCCTTGTCGGTGCAGCTGCACTGGTCGGTACTGTCAGCTCACTGCTTTCGTTAACAACAGCTTGACTCTCACATACCAGAACATGCACCTCCTCGTCGTGCTTTGGCTGTTCCCGCGGACACACCTCCTCGTTGTGCTTTGGCTGCTTCCGCGGTTGGCTTGGTGCTTTTTTTCTCTGCACCTCCTCTTGTGCTGGTGAACTTGCCTCTGACATCTGTGCTATCTGGGACTTTAGGAAGGATAATTCCGCCCTGAGTGCCTCCTCCTCCTTCTTAACTTCTGCACTTGCTATCTGGACCCGTGTCTCAGGCTTTTTACTTCCACCATAAACAGCATATTCCCAAGGGAAATTCCTGTTCACCTCACTGACTTGTGGTTGCTCGCTGTAGGCTTTTTTGACAATTTCCAGTAACTTCTCAGGGCTGGCCTTGGCTCCGCCATGTATCCGTAATTCTCTAGATACACATTTCGTCACGTTGTTCCATATCATGTCTAACTTGTCTTCTGCACAAAAAGGCGCCACCTTCCACGCGGCTTCCACATCTTCCACAAACTCTTGCCAAGTGGGTCTCCCCTCTCCACTAAACAACCTTATCTCTGGCTCCTCCACGTACAGTATCTTCATATGCGCATTAGCCATCTTGCTGCAGGAATGCACTGCTGGGTGTTTACACTATTTGTTCGTTCGCTGTTTGCTCGGTGTCACTGTCTGCCTTATCCTGTCGACGACGCCAATTGTGGTAGGGTGGGCGAGATAATGATGATGGTGATGATGATTATATTGTGATGTGTGATCACTCTCTTGCTACACTCGCACCGACCCGAACAACAATAAAACTCTTGATTCTAGAGGCAGGGGCTATATTTATTTTTACAGCCCATTCAGTGACAAAGCAAACATTAAACAAATAAACTAGCGAACATAACACCAAACCAAACAAACAAAACACCCAACAGTGCCCGATGCTAATAGCTTACGTGCTCTGGTCCATCTGCTACCTTCACTGGTCGCCTCGCCTCGTTTGTTCTCTCGGCTGGGCTAATACTAGGAAAGGTCCGCTGGTAGCTCGCTATCTCTTTTTATAGGCACTAGGCTAATCACTCACTTTACTGCGCTAGGCGTATTAATCTTGACTACTTAAATATCACACGCGATTATCGCTTAGGAATAGCGAAAACACAAATAAAACCTACAGCTATTTAATATAACAAATTCTACACCACAACTTAATTTAAATGCATTATTATGGCATTTTCATCAATCTTCTACTTCAGATTTTTCACAACCCAGGCTCGCGCCGTCACGTGATCTGACAGTCACGTGGGCCGACCGAAAATATATGGGCGACAAACATGCCTTGAACTGAAGTGGGGGTGGGGCCTCAGGGGTGTCTTCCCGGCCCATCACATATATATATATATATATATATATATATATATATATATATATATATATATATATATATATATATATGAGACCATAGACGAATCATAGACTACCCACTTACTGAAAAGATTAAACAAAACATAGAAGATAAGGAAGCCAAAATAGAGACAAATATAAAATTTCATTATATTATATAATTTTTATTATATAATTTTTTATAATTTTATATATTACAATTACATAATTATACAATTTATATTATACACCAATACCTCGACTTTCGTCGCTTCGAGTTTCGTCGCTTCGCTCTTTCGTCGGTTTACAATTATAACCACGTTTCCAAATTTCGTCGCTCGCTTCGCTCTTTCGTCGCATTTCGTCACCACCGCACGCCACCTTGTTTCTTTCGTCATTCAGTCGTTCGGTGAGCACTGTTTTTTTAAATTGTCCGCATTTAATCTCTTATATTTGTGATTAAACATATTAATACTACTTATTTTTGTGATTAAAATAACAAAACTATTCATACTATATTATTTGTGTGATTATACTGTAAACAGTTCATAGTTATTTTAATGATAACAGTCTAATGACAGTGTTCATATCGTGATTATAAGACACGTGTACAGTTTTCATACTGTACTTTTTTGTGTGATTAGGCCCTATACAGTACTACTTATTTTTGTGCTTTAATATATTCATAATGGGTCCTAAGTGTAGTGACAAAGTTAAAAGAACCCATAAGGTTCTCAATTTGCAAGAAAAACTGGAGCTAATCAAGCTTAATGAACAAGGCATCTCAAATGCTGAAATAGGCTGCAGGCTAGGTGTACCTCGCACTACAGTTAGCACAATTGTAAAGAACAGAGCTAAAGTGTTAGAGGAAATTTAAAACGCTACGCCAGTGCAACATACGGCTGCGAGACTTGGACACTCAATAAAACAGTTGCAAAAAAGATTACATCATTCGAAATGAAATGCTACAGAAGGATGTTGAGAATACCCTGGACAGAAAAAAAGACCAACAGAGAAGTACTGCACTCACTAAACGTACAGGAACATTGGCTCCTAAATACCATCGCAATAAGGAAGCTGAAATTTTTCGGTCATATAAAAAGACATAATAGTCTGGAAAAAACAGTGATGGAAGGCATGGTCCCTGGAAAAAGGGGAAGGGGTCAACCTAGACGACGGTGGACCCAGGACATCACAGAGAGTCTGAACTTGTCTTTGGCTGATGCAGGTCGACTTGCCCAGAATCGTGATGCGTTCAGAGCAGCTGTAATGGAGACAACGTTCTGGAAAGAATACGTCACATGATGATGACGCCAGTGCATACCAAACTTATTAGAAAGAGGCACAATTTAATTGGTGAGATGGAGAAAGTGTTAAATGTGTGGATTGAAGACCAAGTCAGCCACAACATTCCTTTAAGCCAAGATCTTATCCAGGCTAAAGCACAAACTTTATTTAATGCAATGAAGTCTGAACAAGGAGAGACATCAGCTGAAGAGACATTTGGAGCTAGCAGGGGCTGGTTTGAGAAATTTAAGAAAAGGTCAAATTTGCATAATATACCAGTGAAGGGAGAATCAGCAAGCGCAGATACCACAGCTGCAGGAGCTTTTCAAGTGGAGCTTGAAAAAATTATAGAAGAAGTTGGCTACATAAAGCAGCAGATCTTCAATGTAGATGAGACGGGCCTCTTTTGGAAGAAGATGCCATCCAGAACTTTTATTGCCAAAGAGGAAAAATCAATGCCTGGATTTAAAGCTGCCAAAGATAGGCTTACTATATTGCTAGGGGCTAATGCAGCTGGTGACTGCAAGCTAAAGCCTCTGCTCATTTATCATTCTGAGAATCCTAGGGCCCTGAAAAATTATTTAAAGTCTTCCCTTCCAGTTCATTTCAAGTCCAATAA